>PISX010012714.1:0-59514 GCA_004024625.1 Mellivora capensis
TGGCAGGATACAAAGTCAATGTACAGAAATCAGTGGCTTTCTTATACACTAACAATGAAAATACAGAAAGGGAAATTAGAGAATCAATTCCATTTACTATAGCACCAAGAACCATAAGATACCTGGGAATAAACCTAACCAAAGAGGTAAAGGATCTGTACTCAAGGAACTACAGAACACTCATGAAAGAAATTGAAGACGACACAAAAAGATGGAAGACCATTCCATGCTCTTGGATTGGAAGAATAAACATTGTTAAAATGTCTATACTACCTAGAGCAATCTATACTTTTAATGCCATTCCGATCAAAATTCCACCGGTATTTTTCAAAGAGCTGGAGCAAATAATCCTACAATTTGTATGGAATCAGAAGAGACCTCGAATCACTAAGGAAATGTTGAAAAACAAAAATAAAACTGGCGGCATCACGTTACCTGATTTCAAGCTTTACTACAAAGCTGTGATCACCAAGACAGCATGGTACTGGCATCAAAACAGACACATAGACCAGTGGAACAGAGTAGAGAGCCCAGATATGGACCCTCAACTCTATGGTCAAATCATCTTCGACAAAGCAGGAAAAAATATACAGTGGAAAAAAGACAGCCTCTTCAATAAATGGTGCTGGGAAAATTGGACAGCTATATGTAGAAGAATGAAACTCGATCATTCTCTTACACCGTACACAAAGATAAACTCAAAATGGATAAAAGACCTCAACATGAGGCAGGAATCCATCAGAATCCTAGAGGAGAACATAGGCAGTAACCTCTTCGATATCAGCCACAGCAACTTCTTTCAAGATATGTCTCCAAAGGCAAAGGAAACAAAAGCGAAAATGAACTTTTGGGACTTCATCAAGATCAAAAGCTTCTGCACAGTAAAGTAAATCACTCTTAAAAAGCAATATGCTGGGTGCCTGGGTGGCTCAGTGGGTTAAAGCCTCTGCCTTCAGCTCAGGTCGTGATGCCAGGGTCCTGGGATCAAGCCCCACATCAAGCTCTCTGCTCAGCAGGGAGCCTGCTTCCCTTCCTCTCTCTCTGCCTGCCTCTCTGCCTACTTGTGATCTCTGTCTGTCAAATAAATAAATAAATAATCTTTTTAAAAAATGAGATGCATTTTCTGCACACTAATATAATCAGAATGAATAAAAATTTAACTTAATTACAAAAAATACAGAACATTGAGTTTTTATTTATTGTAATTGGTATTTAATGAACTCTAAATAATAGTGTCTTTACAGTTATTCAAAAAATGAAAGTAATGTGTCAAGGAAGACTTGTTGAGAAAACTTAAAAATATTTTGAGCTAAATGTAAATAAAAACAAAACCGATAAATTTGTAGGATCCAGCAAAACAGTATTTAGCGGGGAATTTATAGTACTGAAAGCATGTATTAGTAAAAGGGAAAAATCTAAAATCAGCAATACACATTTTTCACCTTAAGAAAATAGAAAAAGAAGAGCAATTGTAAGCTAAGGCAAACAGAAGAAGAGGAATAACAAAAATTGTAGCAGTAATCAATAAAATTGAAAAGAGGTAATCAGTAAGAAAATTAATAAAAACTTAAGTAATAAAAACATAAATTTAAAAAAACATATCAATAAAATCAATAAAATCCTAGCCAGGCTAACCAAGAATAAAAAAATACACAAATTACTAGTATCAGAAATGAAAGGGGTCATTACTACCAATTCCATCCTTTTTATAAAGGATAATCAAGCAATGTTATAAATAAGTAACTGCACCAATTTCCTTTTTTTACGATTTTTCATTTTTATTTATTTACTTAAATATGAATTATATTATTTATATAATATTATCCATTTATTATTTATTTGCTTTATATATATATATATATAGAGAGAGAGAGAGACGGAGAAAGAAAGGGGGGAGAAAGGGAATGAGTAAGCAGGAGGAGGAACAAAGAGAATAGGACAAGCAGACTCCACACTAAGCATGGAGCCCAATGTGAGGCTCAATCCCAGAACCCTGAGATCTTGACCTGAGCCAAAATCAAGAGTCAGGTGCTTAACTGACTGAGCCACCCAGGTGCTCCTGCACCAATCTCTTCAAAGACACAAATACACAAAACACAAAACACACAAAAGGAAAAATAGATAATCCAAGTAAATCTATTAAAAACATTAAATCATTAATTAACAACATCCCAAAAAAGAAAATAAGGCCCAGATGATTTCCCTGTGAATGCTACTAAACATTTAAGGAAAAGATTATACCAATTTTCTATAATCTCTTCCAAAAAACAGAAGCAGACAGAACACTTTCTAACTCATTCTAAAGGACAGTATTATCTTACTACCCAAACCAGTTAAACATTACAATAAAAGAAAACCACAGACCAAAATCTCTTATGAACATAGTTGTAGAGATCCTCAATAAATTATTAACAAATTAAAACCAACAATGTATTAAAAGAATATCCACCATGACCAAAAGGGATTTATTGCAGGTATGCAAAGCCTGTTACATTCAAAACCAATTAATGTATTATTTCAGTAGTACATATAAGTCAAGCCACTGTGCTTTATACCTTAAATTTATACAGTGATGTATATCAATTATATCTATAAAACTAGAAATAGAATCGGTTAATGTAGTCTATCTCCTCAATGGGCTACAAAGAAGAAAAGACACAGTAATTCATAAATAGATGCAAAAAGTAAAGCATTTAATAAAATTCAGCAATGATTCATGATAAAAACTAAGCAAACCAGGAATAGAGGGGAATTTCAACTTAATACAGAATATCTACCAAAAAACTAAGAGTAATATACTTAATAGTGAGAAACTCACAGCTTTCCCATTAAGATGAGATACAAGGTAAGCATGTGCCCTCTTACTACTCCTTTTCAACATCATATCTGAAGTCCTAACTAATGCAATAAGACAAGAAAAGGAAATAACAAGAATATATGTTGGGAAGAAAGAAATAAAACTGTCTTTGTTTGCAGACGATATAATTGTCTAGGTAGAAAATCCAAAAGAATAAACAACAAAAACGAAAAACCTCCTGGAACTAATTGGTAATTATATCAAGGTTTCAGGATACAAGGTTAACAGACAAAAGTTAATTGCATTCCTATATATCAGCGATGAACAAGGGAAATTTGAAATTTAAAACATCTTACTATGTACATTAACACTGACTCAAAATGGGATATTAGGTATAAATAACAAAACAGGCATAAGATCTATATGAGGAAAACTATAAAAAACTGATGAAAGAACTCAAAGAAGATCTAAATAAATGGAGAGAGATTCCATGTTCATGGGTAGGTAGATTCAATATTAGGATGATTGTTCTTCTCGACTTGACCTCTAGATCCAATAAAATCCCAATAAAAATTCCCAGGTTTTTTTTATGTATACCAAAAACTGATTCCAAAGTTTATATGAAGAGACAAAAGATCAAAAATAGTTAACATGATATTGAAGAAGAGTAAAATCAGAGATACGGCACTCTTCAACTTCAAGACTTATTATAAAGCTACTTTAATCAAGACAGTGTGATATTTATAAAATAGACCAAAAAAAATCAATGAACCAGAATAGAGTCCAGAAACAGATCCACATGAATATAATCAGTCAACCAAGTTTTAGTAAAGGAGCAAAGGCAAACAATGGAGCAAAGAAAGTCTTTTCAACAAACGATGGAACAACTGGAAATCCACATGCCAAAAAAAAAAAAAAAAAAAAGTCAGACATAAGCTTTACACTCTGCACAAAAATTGACTCAAAATGAGTTTCATACCTAAATGTAAAACAGAAAACGATAAAACTCCTAGAAGATAATATAGGAGAAAACAGTGATGTAGAGAATAATGATGACTTTTCAGATGCAACACCAAAGGTACAACCATGAAAGAAATATTTGATAAGCTGCACTTTATTAAAACTGAAAACTTTTGCTCTGCAAAATATAGTGTCAAGAGAATGAGAGAAGCCACAGACTGGGAGAAAGTATTTTCAAAAGACACATTTGATAAATGACTCAAATCCAAAATACACAAAGAGCTTTTAAAACTCAATGAGAAAAAAATTCCAATTAAAAAATGGGACAAAAACCTTAACAGATTCCTCATCAAAAAAATGTATGTATACAGTTGCATATAAGCATATGAAAAGATGCCCACATCATATGTCATCAAGAAAATGCAAAGTAAAACAGCAATGAAATACCACTAAACACCAACTGGAATGGCCAAAATCCAGAACACTGACAACACAAAATGCTGATGAGAATGTAGAGCAGCAGGAACTCCCATTCATTGCTGATGGGAAGGCAAAATGCTACAGCTATCTATCTTGAATGCTTATTTTTGGATTTTTGCATTTAATAATTTTTGTTCTGTTTTCAAAATTTATTTTAATAGGTCTCCCCCTTTCCCTTTGATTAAACTCTTTGATGAGATAAGAAAGCATTTACTGGGATATGATGGATAAATCCAATTACTGATCTTTCAGAGTGAATCAACTTCTCTAAGTAAAATATACAGGGTGGCTATAAAGTCTTGTCACACAGATAAACAAGCATACTAAATGGTTTATTGTTATTATGTTACAATATGTAATCTGCCCAATGTGTTGTTCCTCATCATCAGTGAATACAGTACATTAAGGGAGCATTTTTATCAATCTCTCATCTCCAGTGTGGTGCCTTAGATGGCTTGTGTATTAGTTTGCTAGGGCCACTGTAAAAAGGTACTGCAACTAAGTGGCTTAAACAAGAGAAAGGTATTGTCTCCCAGTTCAGGAAGTAGAAATCCACAGTTGTGGAGGCTGATTAGGGTGTTAACAGATTTTATTTCTTCTGAGGGCTCTGAGTAAGAATCTTTCATCTCTCTCTCTTGGTTCTGGTATCTAGCTGGCAATCTTTGGCTTACCCTAGCTTGTAGATGTATCATTGCTATTCTTGCCTTCATGTTCACGTGGCATTTTCCCTGTATCTGTGTCCAAATTTCCCCTTTTTATAAAGACATAGTCATATTGGTAGACTCACCCTACTCCTGGATAAGCTCGTCTTGACTTAACTGATTACATCTATGAAAACTCTGTTTTGAAGTAAAATCATATTTTTTTAAGTAGGATGGTTAAGACTTCAACATATGAATTGAGAGGGACAAGTCAACAACAGTTTGTGTGTCTGTCACTAAATAAACCTATACCTTAAGCATATTTCAAAAGAAATAATCAAGATGTTTCATCTATTTAAAAAAAACTATCTTCCCAGTCTTTATGGCTATCCCGACTAGTGTGGCAGCATTGGGCACAGGCTTTGCACATGCGGATTTTTAATAATATCTCAAGCACTTATAGGCAATTTAAACTTTGGCAAACAGTTAAGTGTTTTCCACTTCCATCTCTCTATCCACAAATAGGACTAATAATTTATATCTGAATATAGGATTATTACAAATATTAAAATAATTTACATACAACATTTATGACAATGCCTATAATCATTTTAATCATCATTGTGCTCCAGAAAACTTCTTGTTGGATATAAGTTCTGATTCACAGTTGTACCCAAATCCCAATGCCAATTACAGTACCAAAAACATAATGGTGTTCCATAAAATCTTTCTGGAACGAATACCTGATGTTCTACTTGACTATAATTATACTTCATACTGAATTATTGATACTTGTACACATAAAAGTACACATACACAAAATCTTCTCAACCCAAGTGACCTCTACACACAAAATCCTAGTACTAGGACCTCATTTTTTTGCACCAGGAATAATTCCTAAGCATCCACTTAGAAATCTCTAATACTATTGAAATGGGAATAGTTACTAAAACAATGTAACAGAACAATCAGATGATGAAGTAAATGGCATTTTTTTTTTTTTTCTATAGACTCACCAGGAAAATGAGAACCATTTTTCCTCCTCCCTCTTTAGGACACAACCAAGATTTTTGTGTTCTAAAGACTTTTGCTCTTGAATTTAATTTAAAGAAGCTGGATTTTTTAGAGAGAGAAGGTCTCACAGGGATTAAAGAGAGAAGTGTCCTAACTTCAGAATGAGGGGAGATTTCAGGGGACTGGAAAACATTCTGGGAGGAAGCAGTAACCCAGTGTAAGTGAGCTTGGAATGTTTCAGGACTAAACCCCAAAAACCAAAACCTGGAAGCTTCATGGAAAGTCCAAGAAGCCAAAAATGCATCCTGTCAGCCACAAAGCCTCCAGCCTTCCTACAAGCTATGTAAGCCTAGACAATAGACATATTTTGAGGTAGTATAACCCCTCTTAACTCTAAGGAAAGGGAGAATTTAATTTAAAAAAATTAAATCAGTTTGTTTTGGAACAAACATATCTGGAATAACAATGTAACAAATCCAAAGCTACTGCTTGACCAAAACTATTCTGAAACACTATTCTGTTCTTATCAAGTTAGATCTAGGACTCAAATGGGAATTTCTAAGGATTTCAGGTTGTTTCTCTTCTGGGAGAAAAGAAAAAATAAATAAATATTAAGTGGGATGATGAAGTTCTATCATCAGAGTGAACATCATCTTATTGACCAATAGAAGAATTACAGAAAGATGGCACTCCTCAGCATTTAGAAAGGTGGTTTAATATGTTATCAAAATATTTGATAAAACAGGTGGTAAAGCCATGTTCTTTGCTTGGTATATTGGGGATGACTCAGGTAAAACACAAAACAAAACAAAAACACAAAATAGAAACAAATGAACAAATGGATGGAAGGAGGGAAGGAAGGAAGGAAGGAAGGAAGGAAGGAAGGAAGGAAGGAAAGAAGGAAGGAAGGAAACTGAACTCTGGATGGGACCTGATAAATTCGTGATACTAAATGGGAATGTTTGGAAATAAGACAGACCTTTTTCCATACCAAAGGCAACCATGAGGTGGTAGGGAAACTCTCGACAGGGTAGACAACTGAACAAATTGAAAACAGCATACACTGCCCATATTTTTTTATTAACTTCTAAGAGAAGATGAGATATATGCCCTCTTGTGGTTGGGAATAAAAGAGAAAAATGGGTGAGAGGTTTTTGGAATCAATCTATATAGGATATTGAATCTGACATTGAGACATTTATAAATATCCAGACATTCTGTGGGCGAAAATTGTGTTTTATACTTATAACAGAAAAAATGCTAAGTGAATAATGACTTAGAAGAAGAGAGAGGTCCAGGGTCTCCTGGGTGGCTCAGTTAGTTAAGCATCTGCCTTCAGCTTGGGTTATGATCCCAGGATCATAGTCCTACATGGGATCAAGTCCCACACTGGGCTCCCCACTCAGTGAGGAGTCTGCTTCTCCCTCTCTCTCTCTCTGTCTGCTGTTTGCCTGATTGCGCTCTCTCTGTCAAATAAATAAATAAATAATCTTGGGGCGCCTGGGTGGCTCAGTTGGTTAAGCTACTGCCTTCGGCTCAGGTCATGATCTTGGAATCCCAGGATTGAGTCCTGCATCCGGCTCCCTGCTCAGTGGGGAGTCTGCTTCTCCCTCTGACCCTCTCCCCTCTCATGCTCTCTCTCCCACTTTCTCTCTCTCTCAAGTAAATAAATAAAATCTTTTAAAAAGAAGAAGAAAAGAAAGGTCTAAAATACCCTCATTTCAAAATGATCAGTGAGATATGGATATATTTACTCAGCCAGCAAATCATTATCATTTGCCAACTGCATGCCAATGACCACTTCCTTCTCCCTTTCTCATATCTTATCACAATAAAAAAATAATAATATTATTACAAATCACATCTTGATGTTATCCTCTCAGAGCCAGAGGAGGGAATAGATTTTAGAAAGTATATTCCCTCTCTGGCTCTCATTTCCTCAACATCCTTAGCTGAATTTTGTCTTAACTGGGAAAATAAACCAACAGAAATAAGCTATTTGGAATATAATGTATTTCTAAAGTAGATATAGAGATGAGGATTAAATAATACTAATTGCAGATAATGTAAGAGTAAGAATGGTAATACAGTCAAATTACTTTTCTCTGGACTTGGTCATGTTAAAGACTTATGAGGTACTTTATTTTTATATACCAACACAATCTCTAAAAACAATCTAAGAACATTTAGAACTTTAAATCAATTAAATCCTATTTTTAAAATTTTTTTATTAAAGATTTTTATTTTATTTATTTGGCAGAGATCACAAGTAGGCAGAAAGGAGGCAGAGAGAGAGAGGAAGGGAAGCAGGCTCCCTGCCAAGCAAAGAGCCCGATGAGGGGCTCAATCCCAGGCCCCTGGGATCATGAACTGAGCTGAAGGCAGAGGCTTTAACCCACTGAGTCACCCAGGTGCCCCAAATGCTATTTTTTAAAAAAGATTTATTTATTTGAGACAGAGAGAGAACACAAATGAAGGGAGAGGCAGAGCTAGATTGAGAGAGAGGGAATCCTCAAGCAGACTCCCCATTGAGCACAGAGCCTCATGCAGGGCTCCATGCCAGGACCCTGAGATTATGACCTAAGCCAGAAATCAAGAGCCAGCCACTTAACTGACTGAGCCACCCAAGTACCCCATTAGATTGTATTTTTAAAAAATTTCTGGAATCTGTTGACTTCTTCCTTTGACTAGATGTTCCTTTTTCTTTTCTTTTTTTTTTTTTTTAAACAGCAGCTCTAGCTGCCTAGCTGGCTAACTATTTTGGATCTTTACTGCTCCTCAAAGTCAAAAGAAGGAGAAGGTGGAAGTGACAATAACATTATGTATCTCTGATATTTCAGGTAAGTGCTGGTCACTTTACATACATCTTTGTCATTTAATTCTCTCAACAATTCCTCAAAGAGAGTATAATTTTCCCTATTTTAAAAGAAGAAAAGGAGGCTCTGAGAGGCTGCAGAGCTTGGGCACATTTCCTATAGCTAGTAAGTAATAGAGTGGAGAACCAAGATTGAAACCTGTGTCCATATTCTTTCAAGAACTAGGTACTGTTGTTTCTTCCTCCTATCTTTCCTAGACCAATTAATAATACCACTATTCGTTGTATTTCCCAAAGTAAAAAGCTGGTCATTTACCACTCTTGCTCTTCCCTTATGTCTACCCCTTCTCTCCCTTACCCGCCATCATCCCATCTGCAAACAGTTCTCATATCCCACCTGTCTTGTCTCTTCCCATTGTGAGTATTGCATTTGAGACTCTCATATTGCCTATCAAATACTAACTTGTATTCCTGCCATTGCACTTTTCAGAAAGGACGCACACTCCCCTTTCTGTTACCAAGGTGATCTCCCTGGTACATGCTGTTTCTTTTTTCAGCTTTAGTGGTTTGTAAAGACCCTTTAAATTTTTGTGCCCCCAGCCTCGTTCCTAGTCTCACCTCCAGCCCCTTAGGACTTTTCTTCCTTCCTCACATGGACTAGGCATCCAAAATGACTTTGCTTTCAACTAAGATACTCTCCTTATTTCCCTAGGGCTTTTCTCAAACATCCTTCTCCTTTGGTAAGCATCCTAAGCCATCTCATCTCTCCCTAAAAAGAATTTAGTGCTTCATAATTTGTGAGTCTCTGATATTTTATGTGTAGTTCTTTTTTCTTTTTTTTTTTTTTAAGATTTATTTACTTATTTGACAGACAGAGATCACAAGTAGGCAGAGAGACAGGCAAAGAGAGAGTGGAGGAAGCAGGCTCCCCGCTGAGCAGGGAGCCCAATGTGGGGCTTGATCCCAGGACCCTGAGACCATGACCTGAGCCAAAGGCAGAGGCTTTAACCCACTGAACCACCCAGGCGCCCCTTATGTGTACTCCTTTTATAGCACTTAAACTACTGCACTGTAATTCTTTGTTTACAAGCTTATTTTTCCTCAGGACTGTGTTCTAGGTACTGAGCCCACTGGTATTTTGTAGGTGCTCAAATTTATTTTATTTTTAAACAGAAGTTTCAGTTGCCATTAAAACAGCAAAAATACCAACACAATCAATAGGCAAAGAATCTATTTAAAAGAACATTTAATACTGGAGTTTTGAAATAGTCTGTGGTCCTTGAAGTGTTATCTGAATAATTGTGCATAAATATCTTCAAATATACTTCCTCATGAAACAGTCCAAAAATAACCATAATCTAGAAAGAGATAAAAATATAGAATTCTGATACTTTATTGGGATAGAGCACTAGGTATTTCAGGAGGTTCTGACCAATAATTAGAACAACTTTAAAATTTTAAATCAAACTTTTTCCAGAATGACCCTGTGTAAGGAGTGTGATAATGAGTCTAACCTATAAACTCTCATAATTAATCAAATCACACAGTAGCTGGCAGTAGCAATTCCATTTTACAGAAAGCACAGATCCCTTCCCAAGAAAGTAAGTATACATTAGATAAAGCATATAAAGAACTCCATAAATGTTAGACAAAGAAGTTAGAATGCCCCTGTATGAAGAGAATAAATTTAATTCCAAAGCAAAAGAAAAATTATCCCTTAAAATGTTTTTACATTGTTGGTTAAAATTAAAACTAATAAATCATTGAATGCATACAGCTCTTTGTTTCTCTATTTAAAAAAACTGGCAGAGAATTTCTTGGTTGTGAGCATTTCAAAGACATTGCCTAATAGGAATGCTTCAATACTCTAATTCAAACAGTAATTGTTTTCCAAACATTGGTTTAAGAAAGAATGCTTCTGTAAACTTTTTAAAGTGTTAAAGTATTTTACAGTTGTCAGATCTCCCTCTTTTCCCTCCCCACTGGTCCCCTGGCCAAACGATATTCATGTCAAGACCCAAGAGAAAAGTCTTTCAGTAGCTTCTCCTAGCCCTCCCCTGCCTGCCTGAGGACAGCAGAGTTAACTGCTCTCGAGGCTCAGTTCCACTGACACCATTATTTTAGTTGTCGGCTTTTGATTATCACTGTTTATCTGTGACGCTTTCTCTAGCTACACTGACAGCTCAATGCAGACAAGGACCAGTCCTATTGTTAGGTAACACATTAACTAAGAAAAATCTTTCAAAGGTGTCATGTGAAGTAGCAGCAATTTGGCAGAACACTAACGTATTGCAGTATTATTCCTTTACTCAGGGAAAAATTATGGCAGCGCTTTATCCTGTCACTGTAGCTTACAACTCTAAAAATCCAGGGATTAAAAGAACAGAGGTATTCTGTAAGTATTTGTGGTAAATCACTGAAAATCCTAACACTGAGCTTTAGTGCCCCCAAATAAAGGTGGGATGAGGGAAGGAGACATGTTGGAGGAAGCAGGAAAAATACATCTTTTGCTAATATGCATGCTTAGGAAACATGAGGTATTCTAAAATTGCAATAAATCTTATAATAAATAATATATATAATATATTACATATTATATATAAACTTGTATATATCCTACCCTGGCAACTTAAGAGACTACAAGATTTCCTTGGAAAATTATATAGTTGGGCTTAACCTTGAGCTATTTTTCTCACCCTGAGACAGCTGTGAATGCATAATATATCCTTCTGAGGAGTAAGTGTATGCAACCATCTCAGTTAAGGGGAGGACATTTGGTTAAGTGCTAAAATACTGCTGAACTCCTTGGGCTCAACAAAGCAAACAATGCTTTTGACTGATACCCTTACCTAGGCAGGAAAGAAAAGAATCAGAATGCCTAAAAGAACCAGCAAGCATACCAACTCCCTAGGACAAAGATCCCTTTCTGGGTCCTAGGATCTTCTGAACACCTGATGTGGGGGAGGAAAAAATATATATACATATTTTTTTTCTCAAAAAAGTGTGCGTGTGCATATATATACATACATACTTGCATGCATGATATATAGATATATATATCATTATATATATATCTATATATATATTTTTATATATTATATATCTATATTATATATCTATTATATAATTATATATATTATATATAATATATATCATGTAATATATATTATATATCTATATTATATATCTATTATATATTTATCTATATATATATATAAATATATATATATATTTTTTACTCTCATATAAATGGATGGGCTTTGAAAATGACAAGAGCAAAGATGACTTTCAAAGGCTGGGTATAAATCTTCCAGAGGCTGAGTGAGTCCTCAGCTGAGCATGAGTAGTTGAGAACTGAACAAGTGGCTGCCAGATACTAAAAGCATTTGGGATTCCAAGCCAGGGACAGACAGACATAGAGCATGAAATGAGCTCAAGGTAGGTGTTGTGAAGGAGAACTCTGTTTAAATGGCTTTGACCTGGGACAGCTCCTAGGCACATGTATAGGAATGGCCCTCCTTTGCTTTTTCCTCTTGGTGCTCTCTTTAAAGAGACTTTGCAGAAATCTTTGAAGCTAGTGCTTTTATAGTCAAGCATAGCTGCCATTGAAGAGCCCATGAGAAAGCTAAATAAGTGACTGTATTAGCTAGGATTCTTCAGGGAAACAGAAACAACAGAATCTATTTACACACAAAGAGATTTATTACAAGGAACTAGCTGATGCAATTACCGAGGCTGAGAAGTTCCAAGATACGCAGTCTGCAAACTGGAGACTCAGGTGAGCCAATGGAAAAGTTTGGATCAGAGTCTAAAGGCCTGTGAACCAGGCTCACTGATGGTGTAAGTTCCGGTCTGACTCCAAGGGCAGGAGAAGACTGGTGTCCCAGCTCAAACACACTCAGGCAAAGAGAGCAAATTCTTCTTTACGCAAGCCTTTTTGTTCTAATCTGGCTTTCAACAATTTGGATGAGCCTTACCCACACTGAGGAGAGCAATCTGCTTTACTCATTCAGCCAATTTAAATGTTGATCTCATCCAGAAACACCCTCAAAGACACATCCAGAATAATGTTTAGTCAAATATCTGGGTACCCTATGACTTGGTCAACTTGACATATAACAACGCAATGACCTCAAATGGAAAGATGACCAGAGAAACATTTAGGGGAACCAACCACAATCCAAAGTGGAACAAAGAAAAGACTTCAGATGCTACTGTTGACTATTACAAATATGGTTAACAAATTAGTCAAGACCACGTATCGGTATTATACCATTCCTCTCTAACATGAGCAAACCAAAACAACACAAACATATGAGCTGCTTCTTAGATCTTCTCCCAAAATATGAGCAAAAATATTTTCTTTTTGGGTGCCTGGGTGGCTCAGTGGGTTAAAGCCTCTGCCTTCAGCTCAGGTCATGATCCTAGGGTCCTGGGATCAAGCCCGGCGTTGTCGGGCTCTCTGCTCAGCAGGGAGCCTCCTTCCTCCTCTCTCTCTCTGCCTGCCTCTCTGTCTACTTGTGATCTCTTGTCTGTCAAATAAATAAATAATAAAAATCTTAAAAAAAAAAAAAATTTTCTGGGGCGCCTGGGTGGCTCAGTGGGTTAAAGTCTCTGCTTTCAGCTCAGGTCATGATCTCAGGGTCCTGGGATCGAGTCCCACATCGGGCTCTCTGCTCCACGGAGAGCCTGCTTCCTCCTCTCTCTCCCTGCCTGCCTCTCTTGCTTACTTGTAATCTCTGTCTGTCAAATAAATAAATAAAATATTTTTAAAAATTTTTTTTCTTTTTATATTCCATTTAAGATAAGGTATGGGTTAAATGTCTATCAAGAAGGCATTGCATTGTCTGCCTTGCTGATCATGTTTTTTCGAAGGGATTGTTTTCTTTTTATTTGTTGTTAAGTTTACTTCTAGGCCTTTATAATAGTTTAGGGAGTTACACAATATTTGCCTTGGCAGAAGTGGTCTAATTCTTGCAAAAATGTATATCTAATAACTCTTACCCATCATAAGTACCGAAAACTAGAAGATTTTGAAACTATATATTTAAGTATTGCTTGGATTTTAAAATGAGACCAAGAATGATTCTGAGAAACAGCAAAAGTTTGGTCATTTAAGAATGCGGCTATTGGTGGTTTTATAGTATTTTGATAGTCTTCTTGCTTATCTATGAGTTCCAGGCACTGGAATTTGGGCAATTGGCAGTTATCCATGGTAATGAAGAGGAGTAATTTTAATGACATAAATAATCTCAAACCATAGATGACCTGAAGCACAATGTATTTGATTTTAGATGTTTTGAATGTTTGAGTTCTGTTTTTCACATCAAGTTTTCCTATGTTTTGCTGACACACACCACAGCCTTCCCCATGATTCCATATCAACTGCACAATGGAAAGAAATTCAGACACTAAAACCCTACTTAATATTTGGATATTCAAAAAGGAGTCTTAGATGATTCATGAAGTATATAAACCTTGTGCAGTTAATTTAAAATTGAATATATACAGTAAACGCAGCTTAAGAAAAATGCTGATGGTGACTTTCGTTCCACTGAGACCCATGAGAATGGAGGGGAACAGAAATATTCTCATCCCAATTACTGTAAGTTTTCCTCACTAGCGTCTCCCCAGTATAACTCTAATGGACTTGGTCCACTGCCATGCAAGGTTTTAATGGCAGAAAAGAAGAAGACAGAATTTTTTTTTTTTTAATAATGACTTAAGGAAAATCCTCTGAGGTCCTTTTCCATTAGGTACTGAAGACTGGAGAAGTAAACAAAAAAAAAAAGAAATTTGATTTTCATATCTAATACTTGAATTTATTTTTATGAACTTTCATAAGTATCTTTATAGATATTTAATTATTTATTGGAAATGCCTGTTTTGAAGGCTGTTAAATTACAGAGAAGTTCTCTTCCTAACCAGCTCTTCCCCTTCTTTTCCTTCTCTGCTCCCTTCAATTTTTCAGCTATGATATTTTCTTTCCCAGATAATACCCATATGCCCATGACAGAATGTCATGACATCCTGTGAGAAAATCTCTCATCTGTCAAGCTTTCTTTCTTGAAGCCTTCTCTCTCCTAAGATTCCCTTCTAAGGTCCCCGTCCCCGTTTTCTGAAGTTGTGCTCTTTCAAGTTTCCTGCAGGGGGCCACAGGGAGAGGGCGTGGGGTCGTTTGGGAGCTTGTTCTTTAATTCTATTTCAATCATGGTCCCTCACTCAGCTTCTCAAGAGTCACTTTCCAGCTCATACTCTTGTAACTAGTGATGAGCTAAAATGAAGAAAGGGAGGCCAGAAAAGTAAAGGAACACAAAAGCAAAAAGACAAATTAACAAGTTTATTCAATACTGGCTGTGCATCCCAGGGCAGGGGAGCTGGTAATAGGTCGCAACATCTAGAAATCACTTTGACAGGACAACACTGGTCATGACTAAAAGCCAGGCCCTCTCTGTGCCTGGCGCCAAGTCTGTGGCACCAATTTGTATCTCCCTTTAAGGCTTCTGACTCCTGCTACAATCACTGACGTAGGGCATGCAGTGTCAGCCACAATTCATACCCACGTTCACCTAATCCCAAGAACTGGACTACTGACTAGCAATAGAGATTCTTTTTCCCCCAAAGAGATTAAAACTAACTATGCATGAGGCATATCATCTATAAAACCCTCACTGTTTTGGCTAGAATGAGGCCAATATGAAGTGGATAATTTCAACTTGATGACAGCAAATTAAGTTAATCTTCCCAGAAGTATCTCTATTTATTTTTTAAACTGAAAAAGCTCAAAGAGGAGAAAAAAAAATTCGAGCTATAGAAGGACTATGGATTGTGAATTTTTTATTCATGAATCACTGTTACTGAGTGTGGCTTTGTACTTCTTAATCTGAAGAGAATTTTGAAGACAAAAGCAGTGACTAAGAAAAAACAGATTGCAAAGCAGGCATTGTATCAATGGCAGAATTCCAGGGTGATAGTGAAAAACAACACTGTGACTGATTACAAAGTCAGATTGTTTTTGCCATCAAAATTCTCTTTTATGAGATCTGTCAATCAAATAAACTCCATTCATCTTTTTAAAGTCAGATGACCTCTCAAAGTTCAGTCTCTCGTTGCCCATCTTTTTTTATTACAATCAAATAGTAGTCTTCTATGGATAAAATTTAACCCTCATCCCATCACATAGGGTATAATATTAAATAAAATGACATTGAACAGGACATCCCTAACCTTAAGAACATTTTTTTAAATGTTAACTTACAGAATGTAAAAGTATGATAATCCTGTTTACAAAATAAATAACCCTAAATAGGAGGCATTGTGAAGACACAATATACTATGACCAATCTAAGAGGTCTCTAGTTTGCAAGACTTTGGAGATTCCCTTTCCTTTAATACCCAGATAAAAATCATTCAACTCTTCCCCTTGCAAGATTGCAGACATGCATGCCCTTCCACCTCCCCCTCTCTTAATATCAGAGTCAACTTTGGAGAATACTTGCCTATTCTACTGGCCAGTCTAGGGTGTTACTACTTATGTCTTGCCCTTTCATAAGCCTCTTTCATTGTTGTTGGCCAAGTCACAGAACTCATTGACTGATACCATCCATTGAAAGAATGTTGTTACCTTCCCATTAGCCCGAGGCGGGGTGGGAGGGGGTGATGGACAGCTACTCTCACATCATGAGCTCAGTACAACTGTGATCAAAGAATTGTCTCAAAATTTCTCTCAGCAAAATCTAATCCAGGCTTTAGTGATAAATGAAGCTTAATTAGAAGGAAAAAATTAATATCAGATATGATTTGAGCTCTTAAAGTTCATGGGCCACACTTTTTTTAAAAATCGGTTGCATTTTCTTTTTTTTTTAATTTGTTATGTAAGTCATCATAAAATACATCATTATATTTTGATGCAGTGTTCCAAGATTCATTGTTTATGTACAACACCCAGAGGTCTATGCGATCCATGCCCTACTTAATACGCGCCACTGGGCTCATCCATCCCCCCTACCCCCTCCCCTCTAAAACCCTCAGTTTGTTTCCCAGATTCCACAGTCTCTCATGATTCGTTTCTCCCTTTGATTTCCCCCAATTCATTTTTCCTTTCCTTCTCCTGATATCCTCCATGTTGTTCCTTATGTTCCACAAATAAGTGAACCATATGATAATTGGCTCTCTCTGCTTGACTTATTTCACTCAGCATAATCTCCTCCATCATCATCCATGGTGATACAAAAGTTGGGTATTCAACCTTTCTGATGGCTGAGTAATATTCCATTGTATATATGGACCACATCTTCTTTATCCATTCATCCGTTGAAGGGCATCTTGGCTCTTTCCAAAGTCTGGCTAATGTGGACATTGCTGCTATGAACATTGGGGTACATATGGATGGGCCACACTTCCATGAGAAATTCCCTCCTTTTTCCCTGGTCTCCAGGGCTGAGCCTTAGATCTCTGCAACTCAAAGGCTTTTACTCTCTAATCATCCCCAATGACCGCTGTCCCTTACCCCTTTCCCTATCATCCACCAGCCAGAGGAAGTAGTCAGTTAGCCTAACGATTTCTCAGAATCGCCTGCTTACTCAATGAACACCACCTTTCCCACTAGGTAGCAGAGTATTTCTTCTTCTTTGTGCAAACCTTGCCCAACCTACTCTGGACTTTGCCTTGTCATAAGCAGCAGCCCTATTAAGGTGATTTTTTCTAAACAAAAGGAGAGTCTCCACTTAAAACTGAAACCTGTCTCCCCTCAACCTGCCCTTGCCATAGAATTCATAAGTAGTTGCACTTTTTAAAATATGGCCCCACTAAAAATAAATAGACAAAAAAATAAATAAAATATGGCCATACTGCATGTATCAAATCACTGCAGTCTATGAAAAAATACTATTGGGTCTCAAATGTATTAGACATCAGTCTTCAAAGGAGGAAGGAAGAATGAGAGAAGACAGGCGAGAGAGGGAGAGAAAAAGGGAGAGCAATAGCCCCAGCACTAGAAAAGAAAAGGAAACATAGCCAAGAAGGGACACAGTGTCTTACAAAATGCAACTGGGACTTTGGTATCCTAAACACCATTAAGAAATTTCAGGGTGTTTTGTGTGTGTGTGTGTGTGTGTGTGTGTGTGCGTGTGGTTATTTTTGTTATGGTTATGATATACTAGGCCATACCAAATTGAGTAGAGTGTTGCACAAAACAGAGAAACCACATTTTTATGTCCTTAACAATTGTAATTTTAAACAAATACAAAAAATTCTCATGAATTTCTGTACAGTGAAATAGCAAAAGTATAGAAAGCCTTCTACCATTTTTCTTCTCTAGTCTAGACGCAGAGAAAAGATTAACAGAAGAGGCAATTTCTGTCCTGACTTTTGGCAACTGGTTGCTCCTGCTTTCTCACCTTAGAGTGTGACTCCAAGGTCATTCCACCAAGTTAACTCTCAATCACTGTTGGCCAACAGATGGGGAATCCGGTCCAAAGAACCAGAACAAGAGCAAAGCAAGCCTGCAGGAGGTCTGACTACCCAGCTATTATACAAAGACAGGAGGTGAGAAAGATCACACCCACACTAAAGGAAACTTAGAATTTCAATAACTTCCAGCATTAAGAAACTAAACTTTACATTTACAGCACTCCCTTCATTACTCGTGCTTCCCCTACCAGCCCCATAGGGACAAATAATAGAAATTTTAATGACTGCTGTACTATCACATTGGCAAGGATTCCTCCCATGGCTGACTCCTGTGACCATTACCCAGAGGAATTCCTGTCTCAGATAAGCACCTGAAGGTTTGATAAGCTCAGATTTTAAAAGTTTGAAACAAGAAACACAATTTCACTAAAGGCATCTTACTTGGTGTGACAACTCTAAACAATATAATAAAGAGATTTATTTACAGGTAAGTTTCTCCTTCACAGTGCCATGTCATGCTTATAATCACACATAACACAGAATCCTAGAGATGGGAGGGAATGCCAACTGTCAGAAGAGAAAGTGAGTATCAGAGAAGATAAACTAGTGCAAGGCCACTTAAACAGGCCTGCATAAAATTCCCAAGTTAGTACTCTTTTGTATGTGCCAATGATCCTCAAATGTTGGTATACCTGAGAATTGCCAAAAGCATTCTTTGAAAAATGCAAGCTCCCAGATTTGACCCTCAGAGCATCCTATTTGGTAGATCAAGAGTGGGACCTGGGAATCTATATTTCTACAGCATACCTCCTTGTGACTCACGTACAAGAGGACTACACTCTGGGAAAGTGTATTGTACCATTTGGCTGCTGAAAAGAACACCAAAATTTGGCTAAATGTATCTATACATACATACATACATACATACATACATACATACATACATATTCTACCCTTGCTCACATTTTTCCCTTTACCAATAGGCTCATGATTAAAACTAACTTGTTAACAAGTAGATGTTTAAACCCTCAATGCACTGTATACTCTGTTTAGTATTTTGTGTGGGGTAGTTGTGGAAAGGAGTCTTTCTACTCCAGAAACAAATACTGCACTGTATGTTAACTAAAATTTAAATTAAAAAAAAAAAAGAATTGCATAAGAAACACATGAATAGATGTTGACTGAAAATTTTATATAGTGCAGGAGAATATAAATAAAAAGTCCCTTCCTTAATCTCACTCACCCACCCAAAGTTATTCACTAACAACTCCCTCCAGATTTTTCTATACATTTCCACACACAGATACATAGGTATGTGTGTTCTTTCTGTCCTTTTGCTTTCGGACAAAAATTCTGCTTATAAAATGATCTCAGCAATTTTTTTCATCATATAGGTGACTGAAGCTACTATCATCAGCTCAAAAGCAATCAAATGTAAGTCAAGGACTTCTCAGGTTCGGTAACTGCTATTGGTAATCAGAGCACCTACTCTTGATGTTTTTCAGAAATGAATACTTCCTCACTCACTTCCTCCAACACATTTCATTCAGTAAGTGGTATTCCTCAGTCATAAAAAGCATCTGGGAGGGTGATAAAGGAAAAGGAAAGGACTTGCAGTTACATTGTGAATAACTCGTGAATACTATTATAGAGTTCTCGTGTGAGTACAAGATACTAAATTAAGTCCATTTATTGTAAGCCCTGCATGACTGTGTGTTCTGTGGAAAGGGTTGCAGGGGGAGGGGCCGAGGGTGCAACAGGGGCTGCTGCTGTGCATTCATATAAAATGGCAGAACATTCAGTTTGCTTTCTCACCTTCTACAGACCTCACAGTCTGGCTGTCACCTCCAACACCCAACTGAAATATCTCTTTTTAAGGTCACCCAAAACTCTGAATTGTTCATTCTTTTGACTTCTGCAGCAGTTTTTGGTTAATGATTCATCCTTCTGCAAAGATTCCCTCCCTCTCCCTTCTCTTTCCTCTGGTTCTGGTGAAACTGAGTGTTTATTCTCCATCTTTACCAACTCCTCTTAAATATTCATGTACCTCAGGATTCCATCCTAGGAGTGCTTTTATTCTTGCTTTGTACCTTCTATCTGATGGCACTCAAAAATCCTATAGCCTCAGCAATGATACCCAAATCTTCTTCTACAGCCCCATTTTACACTGAGCCCAGGGGTCATCTTCCTAATAGCATCTCACAACTCAAACGTGACATGTTTAATAGCAAACTGGTGTCTCCCTCCCCAACTTTCCACCAAGCCTGTTACCTCTACCCTATGTATTAGTCATATGAGTTAAAGATAAAACAATATATTAGTTCCCTGAATTAGAAACTTTGCCAGTCCTTATTCTTCTCTTCAAATCCTATGGATTCCACCTCCAAAATATTTATTTACTCTATTACCTCTTCTCTGCTCCCATGGCTATCACCCTAGTCCTCATCATCTTCACTTGGACCAAAGTCATGGCTCTCTACGAGGCATCTCTATATGAAATCTCCTTCCTCCTCCATTCCCAAATATTTTGTACCAAAAATGTTCCAAAAACACATGTCACTCCTCACTTAATAACCTTAAGTAGTTTCCCATAACCCACAGGATACAAATTTAAAATTCTTTTTTTTTTTTAAGATTGTATTTATTTGACAGAGAGAAAGATCACCAGTAGGCAGAAAGGCAGGCAGAGAGAGAGGAGGAAGCAGGCTCCTTGCTAAGCAGAGAGCCTGATGCAGGCCTCAATCCCAGGATCGATCCCTGGGATCAAAACCTGGGCGGAAGGCAGAGGATTAACCCACTGAGCCACCCTGGTGCCTAAAAAATTTAAAATTCGTAAGATAATTTCTAATCCTGCCCCAACCCACATTCCCAATCTATGGTCACAAATAACTTAGCAGTTCTCCCCAAGTGATTTATTCTTCCTCATTTATATTTTTGACCATTTAGTGCCTTCAGCTCAGAGTGACCACTGCCAACAACTCCTTTGGTATATCAAATAGATGAATCTTCCTCAGTAATTCCATGTCTGCCGAGACCTCTTCACAACCTGCTTAAAGGCACTCACGGATTCTTTGCTCCTGCTTTACATCCACCTCTATCAGGATGCTTGTTCTAGTATTTATTCGTGTATTCCTTCAGCCAGCATGTAAGTTAAGCATCCATAAAGTACATCCTAATAACACACACCACTTCTGAACCTTACGTACCCTAGCCGACCCACTAATCTAGAACTCTGCACCAACTTCCAGCATACAGAACAATGCCTTTATGCAAAAGGTTCTCAACAAATCCTTGTTGTTAAGTGAAGAGATGAATGAATGAAGCACATATTTACAATAAAAAATAGCCATGCATGGAAATTATGTTCACCTTATTTATGAAGCTGGCTACCAGAAAGCCACAGCTTTGACCCTATTACCAGCTCTGAACCCTACCCTCCAGAGTTTATTCATTCATTCTTATATTCATTCATGCATTTAGTAACTGTCTAGTACCTACTGTGTACAGGCATGGACTTAGGTGTGAGGGACACAAGAGTAAACAACACAGACATAACTCCTGATCTTCTGCAATTTACATTCTAGTGGGAAAAAAAATGTAGACAAATAGAGACACAGAATATAAGGCATTCCAGTCAATGATGGATATTAGGGAGGGAAATAAAGCTGAAAAACAGATAGGGAGTACGTGAAGCTTTGGTTAAAGGTTTGAGGGAAGGCAATTCTTAACAGGAAAGCCAAGAAATGGCTTAGGGTAACATAATACTAGTTTATACTGCAGGGGCGGCTTCTCACAAAATGCAAGGGAAATGGGATACCAAACCTACCTCCCCAGCCCTTCTCAGGAAAAAGAAAAGGCAGGGCAGTGGAATAAACAGTATATAATGCTGTGGTAAACAAAGAAGCTTACAACTCACAAAGAGGCCGATAGCATGCCACCACAGTGTGTGGATTCTTAAGGAGCAGGACCGAATGTTGCTGACCTAGGCGGGCAGCTCTAAGTTCATGCTTCTTTGGGGAGAGCCTCTGGACTTTACAAGAAAGAGAAAGCTTGAAGCCCTAGTACCTTGGGAAGGACTTTGGAGAGGAATCTCAGGGACATTATCAGAGACAGGCTAGGACTTGAATTCTTCAGCCAGGTGGAGACAGACTTGGTAGCATGGGAAAGCAATAGAGCAGGGTTAAGAGTTATGGAATGAAAAATGAAATGGGGAGTAGGCTTAGCAGGGTGCCTCTTAATATTTCAAATTGTTGTTTATTTATCTTATATTATTTTATTTATTATCTTTTTTTCCTTCACAGGAGACAGAACCCCACCACAAACTATTTCTAATTGCACAACTTCTGATGATTCTACATAATTAATTGTGTATGTATATACATCATTTTTTAAAATTGTGTCAACAGCTTTTATGGTATAACGCAGATAGGTATCTTTAGAAAACACTATTTCTACAACTATATGCATAATAATATTTAGTTCAGGGTGCCTGGGTGGCTCCATTGGTTAGACGACTGCCTTCGACTCAGGTCATGATCCTGGAGTCCTGGGATTGAGTCCCGGCATCAGTCTCCCAGCTCCATAGGGAGTCTGCTTCTTCCTCTGACCTTCTCCCCTCTCATGCTCTATCTCATTCTCTCTTTCTCAAATAAAGAAAATCTTTAAAATAAAATAAAATATATTTAGTTTAACTAACAAAAAACATTTGAAAGGAAAGGGAATATTCTAATGAAATTTTTAGTTTCAATCTTTAACAAAATTTGGATCCTTTAAATACCATATTTAATTGTTTTATTGACATTCAGGAAGGCTTCTCTGGGTTTCCCTAAACTTCTAACTAATTGGCAGAAATTATCAATGGGAATGCTATAACTAAAACTATACACAGAGGCCAAACTCATAAAAAATATTGATATGTTAAGGACAGTTATTTTGAAAACATTTACTAAGTGATGAAAACTACAGTTATCAGGTCATTTTAGCATTCTTTTTATTATTATTTAGGTTGTAAATTTCTTCTGGAAAGAAAATAATTTCGAAGATTTTAAACACTGAAACCCCCATCCTAGAATGTGAGCTAAAGAATATTCTTATAATACCGTATTTGTGAATAGTGTCATTTGGAATGATAGCTTGCTTTAAGCAAGGCAGAACAGAACATCTGCTTGAGAGAGAAAGAGGCAGGCTGAAAGACTTTTGTACAAATTATCTCATTTTAAAAACTGGCTAGAAGCAGGCAACTCACTACCAGAGAGAGAAATGCTTTTCTTCAGGGACTACTTTTTCTTATTCCATACTTGCCAATCTGTAAGCTTAAGAATGAAGCCTCTAATCAAAAGGAGGAGCCAAAGCCCTACTAATGACCCAGAAACCCATGCTAACTGTCCAGAAGAGAGAATACTGACTGCCATATGATGCTCACAACTCAGGTAAATATTCCAATTTGCCTCCACCTACCTCTGACCTACCCCCACAGAGATGAAAGACAAGAACAGAGTGGGGCCTGGTGGCTCAGTCATTAAGTGTCTGCCTTCAGCTCAGGTCATGATCCCAGGGGGATCAAGCCCCACATCAGGCTCCCTGCTCTGCAGGAAGCCTGCTTCTCCTTCTCCCACTCCCCCTGCTTGTGTTCCCTCTCTCACTGTGTCTCTCTGTGTCAAATAAATAAATAAAATCTTTAAAAAAGAAAGAAAGAAAGAAAGAAAGAAAGAAAGAAAGAAAGAAAGAAAGAAAGAACAGAGGGAGGCCACAGCTCACAGCTCATATAACTTTCAGTAATATAACCAGCTTTTTCTTGCTGATGATATTGGTATATATCACCCAGATGCCTTGCCTGGATTCAGACAACTTCTTGCCTAGTCTGTTTGCCTAATTCCCTGATCTCTGGTCTATTTTCCCTGCCTGGGTTACAAATCTCTGTGGCGGTACTGGTAGTGGGGTGGAGCTGGCCTATGCTAGCTCATAAGAATGGACTGTTTCTAAAGATTTTTATTTATTTATCTTTATTTGAGAGAGAGAGAGAGATCACAAGTAGGCAGAGCAGCAGGCAGAGAGAGAGAGGAGGAAGCAGGCTCCCTGCTGAGCAGAGAGCCCGATGTGGGGCTCGATCCCAGGAACCTGGGACCATGACCTGAGCCGAAGGCAGAAGCTTAACCCAGTGAGTCACCCAGGCGCCCCAAGAATGAACTGTTTCAATTTCAAAAATTTTGTGAGCCTGTTGATCCCACTTTGGTAGCTTGAAATTGACTGTGGTAGGAGTATTTACACCAGGGAAATTGACACATGTTACAAATCCTCCTCTCCTCTCCCAGCCCCATCCCTCCCTCACCACCCCCCACAACTGCTTCTAATCCACTGTCTAGTTTAAATTTGCATGCTGATCCTTGTTTTACCTAATTTCTGCAGACGTATCATCACGCCTATGTGATCCTTTCTGTCTGCCAGGTTCACAGTCCTGTCTCTTTTAACTTACCCTGTCTTAGCATAGGAGTTATAATTAGTCAAAAGCTGTCCCAGTAGGGGAGATACATATCCCTTCCATCCAGAGTATGACCTGGTATGACAGTATGATCAGAGTATAAGTAAGCCAGAGCCTTCAGGTGGATTGTATAGTCACTAGCTAATTAACCTATCATATTTCTAATAACTAACTTCCTCTTTCTTGGCATTCCTAATAAAGGCAGTATGTTATCTGCTTAAGAAAGTATCTTTTGGCAACATAGGTGACTATTTAAAAAATGAAAAACTACTTAGAGCAAAAAAAAATTTTTTCTTTCCTACAACTTCTCCTATGCTGTGTTGACGTATTATTTGCCTAAAATATAGATCTTATCATGACATGAAAATGCTTGACAACTTTGATGGTTCCCTGTAGCTTACCAACTCAAGCCTAACCAAATAGTGTTTTAGATATGATCTAATCTCAATTTACTGCTCCAACTATACTCCAAGTATTGGCCCTCACACAGAACTATTCAAGCCAACCTGAACCAGTCAAAATCTTTTACAGGCATCTGGCATTTTTAGCCATCTGTTTTTGCACACATAGTTCCCTTCATTTGAAATATTCTTTCTCCAAACCAAATCCTAATGTCCCAATTCTATCCTGTCTTCAAATGCAATCCCAAACAACCTTTCTCCCATTGGACATCCCTGGTCTTTCAAAACACAAGTGATCTATAGAAATGCAATACTTATCCATTGAAAGTGATGAGTTGCCCCAGGAATTTATCTGGGGTGGATTTTTTGTTTTTGTTTTTGGTAATTCTTCAATTTTTTAAAATAATTCTTTTTGTAATTATTTATCTGTAATTCTCTAAAAGTATTTAGTACTTTCTGATATAGTTACATGAGTCCTTACCCCTTTGTCTGATTTCAAACTTTCTCTGATTCTTTACATTATCTCACTACCCACAACCTGTATCACAATGTGGTTCAAACATTTATGCTGAGTAATTGACTGGCATTAAATTAGGTTAGAAAACCACAATTTCAACAAGACAGCAAACTGAATATTTCTCTAGTAATAAATTAACATTGATTATGCTTGAATTTTTAAATTATGTATTATTCATTATGAGCACAGATGTATATTAATTGTTCAAATATCTAGTTTCAAATTAAAGTCATTATTAAAAAAACTCAAAAACTATGTAATCATTAAAACAAGAAACTGAAATATTCATCATGCCATTCACTAGAGGCATAAAAATTCTGCCAAGAATTAATTATTCTTGTCCCACAGATGATGTACATATATTTTAAGTATTAACATTTTCTTTACATAGCTCTCACACACCTCTTGTTTATTTTAAAATATTTTTATATTATTTTTAAAGCTATTTTGAGGTATATTTGGAACACAAAAAAAGGACATACTTTATGTGTACAATTTGATAGGTATTAATATATGCATATTCTCATGGATCCATCAGACTAGTCAAGATAATGAACATACTCATCACCTCAAAAGTTTCCCATATATTTTTGTATCCCTCTCACTCACTCTCCACTTGTCCCCAGGCAAGAACTGATCTGGTTTTTGTCACTATAGATTATTTTGTACTTGCTAGAATCTTGATTAATGGAATCATACAGTGTGTATTCTTTGTTTTTTTTTGGTCTGACTTCTTTCATTTCATATAATTATTTTAATAATAGAGTTCCACCCATGTTTTTATGTGTATAACTTGTTGGTTTTTATTGATTGTTGAGTAGTATTTCATTGTATGTATATAAAATGGTTTGTCTATCCATCTACTTATTGGAAATTTGGATTTCATTATTTGGCTACTACAAATAAAGAAGCTGTGAACATTTGTATCTAAGTCTTTGTATGGACATATGCCTTCATTTCTCTGAGGAGCAGAATGACTAAATCATATGAGAACTGTATCTTTTAAAAAAAAATTTTGATGGAACTGTATATGGTTGATAAGGATCTTATAATTAATACTAAATTTTATATCTCAATGAGAAAGAATAATTAGGACTATATAATAATAGACAAAATAATGCAGAACTCATTTGAAATCCAAAGGTACAAAATCTGGAAATTATTCACCCCTTTGAATTATTATCTTGCTCCCATTATTGATGATGATTAAGAATTAAATGTAATCTGGGGCGCCTGGATGGCTCAGTGGGTTAAAGCCTCTGCCTTGGGCTCAGGTCATGATCCCAGGGTCCTGGGATCGAGCCCCGCGTCGAGCTCTCTGCTCAGCAGGGAGCCTGCTTCCTCCTCTCTCTCTCTGCCTGCCTCTCTGCCTACTTGTAATCTCTGTCAAATAAATAAATAAAATCTTTTAAAAAAAAGAATTAAATGTAATCCTACTAAGTTTGAAATCTTCCTACTAGAATTACTCCTAAACTAGAAATTTACTAGAAATTACTAGAAACTAGAAATTACTCCTAAAACTTTTTTTTTAATTCTTAAATTTTTATTTTTTTGAGAGAGAGAGAGAGAGACAATGAGCAGGGTAGGGAGCAGAGGCAGAAGGAGAAGCAGACTTGCTGCTGAGCAGGGAGCCCCATGTGAGACTCAATTCTATAACTCTGGGATCATGACTTGAGCCAAAGGCAGACACTTAACTGACTAGGCCACCCAGGTGCCCCATTCCAAAAATTCTTTTAACCATAGAGTCATAACAGGATCTTGTTAAAAAAAATTTTACCAAGGTAATTTCATGGTCATATACTGACTTGGTATAACCTTCCATTTTTTCATAAATGAAGAAACTGATCTAGAAAAGTAAAATATTTATAATTAATAACACCCAACATATTAATGAACTTTTCAGTATGCTATGCTGGCTTATATCATACTTTAAGACAGTAAACAGAATGATTCAAGATTCATGAGATATTACCTCCACAATAAAACAGATGGCTATTCTCTACAGAATGGCCAACAGATGTATTAGATGAGAACATCAATATTTACTATATGAATCATTAAAAAGAAACAAAGTAAAATTTTGAACTACGTGCAGCATTTAAAAAATCCAACATATTTGAAGAACTTACCTAAAAATAGTCAAATAAATAAAAATAACTGGTATGTAGACTTAGGACCTGTTCTCAGAAGTCCCATCATATCCCTTCTGCTGCTTCTGTTCATTAAGGCAGTCATAAAGGCCCACCAAATTTTAAAGAGGCAGGTGGGGGACAGGCAGAGGCACAGACTTCACCTTCTAGACTGGGAACTGGCAAGAGTGTGTGGAACTGGAAACCTTGTCACAGCCACTTTTGGAAGATTTAGTCCACAGCAGCAAGGCTCTTGCTGAATGTACTTGGGGTAACTTCTAACTCAGTACAACTGCAGATAACTTATTTTAGTCTATATAAATATATCCAAAAACCAGGCTTAATATAACATGAAATTGTAAATTACCCTAAAAGAGAAACTTAATCAAATGCATTCTTAAAAAGAACGCCCTTAGCATGGTGAAAATGTGTGATTTGGGTTATTCACTTGGTTACATCTAATAGGTACTAAATGGATACATGCTTTTGGTTGTAAACGTGTGAGCGAATAAAAGGTAGCTATAACCACAGCAGTCTCCCCGCCTTGCCTGTGTATGTGTATGTGTGTATTTATATATGCACGACAGATATAATATATATTACTAAAGCTAATTCAGGAATGTCTTTTTTTTTTTTTTTGGAAACTTTCTTCTTCATGAACCTCATTTCCATCTTTCTGTTTAAGAGTGTGCAGAAGAGGGGGGCGCCTGGACGGCGCAGTCTGTTAAGGGACCGACTTTTCCATGATCTCGGGGTCCTGAGAGGGAGCCTCCTGACCCCCTCGGGCCAGCTCGGACCAGCTCCGCGCTCATCAGGGAGTGGGCTTGAAGATTCTTCCTCTCCCTCTGCCCCTCCCCCACCCTCTCAAATAAATAAATACGTCTTAAAAAGAAAAACGATTTAACTTCATGTTAAAAAACAAAGAGTCTGTGGAAGAATAGCTTAAGAGCATTGGGTGGTTGTTCTTACCCATTCGGGAGCCCGGGCAGTGGCGCCGCAGTCCAGCGTTCGGGGCAGGCTGGTGACCCCGGGTCAGCAGAAAACCACGGAAGAGACGCAGAGGACACCTGCGCGCCTGGGCCCTCAGGCTGAGTAGGAGTAAATTTGGAAGGCAGAGCAGTCCATTCACCCTGAAATTCTATCTCGGTCACAGCCATTTCGGTCGCGGCCGCTCCTCCTTTCCAGTCCCTTCAGGATCTCTGTAGAAGCACAGACCGAGTGCGACCTCCACAGGGGTTCACGACCTCCCACGGGGGTTCACGCCCTCCTATGGGGGTTTACGGACGCGGTGCCCCCCATGCGCGGAACTTCCGGGCCAGCATCCACCCCAAAGGTGTTTGCATTCCTCCATGATCACAGATGCATTGCTTTTTCTGTACAACGCTGATGCTACTATCACACAGTCATTATTTAAGCATAGGCTGGCAGGAGAGAAACAGCAAACACCTTTGCTTCAATTAAAGGAGGAAAAATATATTCATAATTTTTTTTAAGTTGCAATTGTTTGTGTCTACTTGCATAAGTAAGTTGGTTTGTGTCTGCATATTTGTGTTAATATATTAATTAGGTGAATAAATTAAATTATTTATGAGCTGTGTATCCCTGGATATATTCCCTAATCTAAGCCACTGTTCCCTTACCTATAAAATGGTGTTAATATATCTCCAAAAGATGTTGGAGGGGGTGGTATTAAATAAGAAAACATGTGCAAAATTCTTGGTGGAGTGGCTGATGCATGTAAGTGATCAATAAAAGTGAATAACTATATGCTTTTATTATCATAAAACTCAGATATTGAATTCGTCAAAGACCTTAGTTATCTTGGGGCCAGCATTATGCTTTAGAGAGTAGACTCTTTATGAGTATTATAGGTTGAATTAAGTTATTCTAGGTTGGACTGAACTGAAATATATAGTATATTACATTTCCCATTGCTTTATATTTCTGATACTTTCTAGAAGTATTCTAATAATGCGAAGAAAATGTTATCAAGTAGTCAACTATTTAGTTGGGCAAAATAAGCTACATTAAGGAATCTAACTCAGTTTAGGCTTGATTCTTATAAACCCAATGTTTTTAAACAATATGTACTCAGTAACCATGTACTATAAGCAGACATGTTTCAAAGAAAATTACTTTGTTGATATTCCGATTTTCTCTGTGGATCAAAATATTTTTCCTTAGCTCTCTAAAGTTGTTGAATTTGATTTGTCATCTTAAAAGCTTCGATCTTTGTTTCTGAAAAATGGCAAAACATTTTGCTAATTTTCAACTTTCAAGGGTCTGAAATCAGGTCAAGGCTCAAAATTGATAGTGGCACGAGTCTACTCAATTTAGCAAAAGTGTGTTCTCTCTGTTCCTCTCTAAATGTTACAGAGAATTCATTATCTCTTTTTTTACATTTAAAAAACTGAAACAATAAGCCAAGGATATCAACACATCATGAACTCATAATAGACTAGCCTATTTTAATTATTTTTTTCTTGCTCTTAGAGTTTGTCTTAGCGGAGGATTTCTAGAAAGGTGTGCCAGACCCACAGAACAGGGAGAATGCAGTATAGTGAGGAGATCACTAGGGTGGAATTCAGGAACCCAGAATCCAAACCTGACTCCCCAATTAATCATATTATCTCTGGTAAATATCACTAAATTTCTCTGGATCTCAGCCTTCTTTTCTGAAAAAAGAGGGAGTATGATGTATGTGTGCCCTTCTCTATAAATATATGATTATGCTTTCAAAAAATGGAGAACACAATTTAAATATGAGAAATTTTTTGTCTCATAAGTTGTCTAGTATGGCATATTTTTTTCTATGAAAAGAAGTATTGAGTAAGCCAATGTCATCTATAGATCTTGTGTGAATTTAATAATGTAGTTCTAATACTTACTGCATGCATATTATGTACTATCTATCAGCTGGCTACCATAAACTAGGGATATGAAATACATTACTATCTAATCTTTAAAGTGCCACTACTAGGTAGTCATTATTATACTGGTTTGATGGAACAAGAGCTACCAAGAGCATCATTCCTATACATTTGGTCCACATGTGCAGGGGAAAAGTTCTCAGTTGGAGCTAGAAAGCATTATTATTCCCATTTTAAAGATGGAGCTTCTGACGTTCAGGAGGATGAATTGACCAAAGTAAAAAATGGAAGATTAGTGACAGATACAGACTCCAACATTGTTGGGAGACAGATACTGGAATCTCCATTTAACCTCTGGGGAAACTGAGGCTCAGAGAGATTAAGGAATCTCCTCTAAATTTCCTAGGTGGAAAATGGTGAAGCTGGGTTTTAAACCTAGGTCTGTCTACTGAAAAGTTAATGTTCTTTCCACTAAAAAAAATCATGCACGTTAGATAAGTAAAATGTGGCTCCTCCTTTCATCTAATGAACAACTGCAAATAAATCATTTTGTGTTTTACATCTCCCTTATTCATTTTCTCCTCCCTCTTTGACTACAAAGCCTCTGTCTGTTCTTTCACCTGATTTAGCTGATCTCCAAAAGTGAAACCTGTTCTATTTTCTTTACAGAGAGGAAAACTTATGTAGCATTACACCTTTTTTTTTCCCTTAACTAGCCTTGCTTATATTGCTAAGAGTTCTTGGGATTATCTTCCTTAATGATGCCAGATCTTTGATATGTTAGGTTTAGGAGAACAGCTTCAGCATAAGGATTAATCGACAAAAACTCTTTCCTGAAGTTCAGATAGGAAAACTTTGTACCACTGCAAGTGAAGATTTTAGTCAACCCTCTTTGTTTGCTATGTCCTACAGTGCCAATATTCTTTAGTGAACCTTCTCCCTAGGAAGACTTCCTTCTTCAAATACCTTCTTTAGATTCACTGTCAGGTGCTTTAATACCTTGACTACTTTATTTCTGCTCAATGCAAACTTTTCAGTTTCTCCTTTTCTAGTTAGCACCATTGGAAACCAGATGAAAGGCAGCTTCTCACTTTGCACTGAGAGTTGATCAAGATAAACTGAGAAACACAAAGGTTACAGAGATGATATTGTACAAGCTATACTAAGGTCAGGTAACCAGAAGCCCAATAACAGGGATTAGGGTAGAAATCAGCACAGATAATCTTCAGCTTCCCATGTTTGCCCTGAAAAGACTGAGTGCCTATTTCCTTTGCTTTTCATAAAAGAACCTTGTTCCGCTTTCAGGGTCCTTCATTGTCGTGAAATCAGTCATTTGAATCAGAGTCCTTAAGGACATTTTCCACGCTGAAGGTACTCCTTTGAAAGGTAACTAATTATCCTATAGTCCTGACAGCTACCCAGCATGCCCTAGGACTTGACAAGTTATTTTCCACCTTTTGACCGCACAAAAAAACTCTACAATGTAAATACTATATTATCAGAAATATTTAACTTACTTCTTTGTCCATAAATTCTTCTATTTAATAAGAAGAGTCATTAAAAGATGCAATAAAACATCATGATTAGAAGGATAGGTTTTTAGAGTCACTCAGGCTCAAGTTAAATACAATATTGGTCACTTCCTAGTTTTGTGACCTTCAGTACTCACTTAACTCCCTGTGGCTCAATTTCCTAATCTGTAAAACAGGGTAATCATACTCACCTTATAGGTAGATTTGATCATCTTGCTTTTCTTTCTCCAAATAATGGCAAGGATTAATAGCACCCTATACATAGATGGTTTACCAAAACCAAAAAGTAACAGTTGTGCTAGGAGTATTGCAAGGATTGTTGTATAGATCACTATAAAGATTAAATAATATACAGAAAGTACTCAGCATTTGGTAAGTGTTCCATAAACTGTTATGAAATGACCTCAAGCCAATTTAATGTGCACAACTTTTAGGTTATTTGTGGTATGTTAGTTCACACTGAAAGCAAATCACAGACCAAATTCTGTAACACATACAGACCAGTACATTGACAAAGAGAGGCAACTCAGATCAAATTACCTATTCTTTAAAGGTTGATAAAGTCCCAACTTTTTGTAGTTAAGTGCTTTCATTAACATCTTGCATGAAATATTTACTCAAGACAGACACATCATTAGAAATCCTCCCACACCAGTGACTGGAATCAGTCACTTTATGGCTCAAGTTGAGAGCATCATTTCCACTGCCAAAGGCAGACTTCCTTGAATTCTTACTTATACCCTATTCCTGTCTATACCTCTAAAACAATTTTATCCAATCCATATATCCTGAAGAGCTTTAATATTATCAATGAGCCTTTTGTACATGAATGGTGTTCAATCAATAAGCAACCCTTGTCCTGCCTAAAAAAAATTATTTGGCCATATAGTGTGCTATGAGTGATATCTAACATTCTTATTTCTAACATATTTCCAACATCTATAAATAAGGTAGATTTGTATGGTATAGATATAGATAATAAAAGTGGTGACATTAGTATTCTCTAGAACCTGGAACTTCTAGTTAGAAAGCTAGCTGGCTAGCCCTGGACCGAAATTCCTCAGTAGAGTGCTTACAGCATCTAGAGGATGTACCTTCAATTAAATCACACACACACACACACACACACACATACACACTCACACCCCCATCCTACATATTTTAAGGTAAATGAACAGTATCACAGCAATAATCAGTACAATTTAAGCATGCATTCTTTACAAGTGAAAAGTACATAATAAAAAATTAATTATTAGGACAACAATAACCTTACTTTTATTAACTATCTCACAGCCTCACCTGGAGTGTGGTCTTCAGAATAAGAAAGGTGATATCTCAGATTTTCCATGGGAGCCGTTATACCATGAAATGGCAGCTTTGAATGGAAACAATAAAGAAAAGGAAGGTAGGTGAGGGTGGCTGGTATATGTGACTAGTGATGACAATGTCTAGGGCTTAGTAGCCATTTTAAAAGTTGGATCTCAAGATTCAGAAAGCCCTCTATTTTCTCAAGGCCTCTGGAGAATAGGTTGAAAATTGGTCAAGATCCCCATAACCTCTAAAGATGGGGTCATTACAAACAGTCAGTTTCTAGCTGAGGGAAAACACAGACAATGAGGTACATTGTGAACAAATGTCTTTTATCCAAACTTGATAAGTGGTCTGATGACGCTGAGAGAGACATGAAAAATCTGCTACTTCTCTAATTAAGTTGCACATCCACCAAAAAAAAAAAAAAAAAAAAAAAATCTACACTGCTTTTTTCAGACTATGGAACCCACAATGGTAAAGTTATCTGCTGCCTAGCCACCTTAATGTCAAACCCATTCCTTATCACCTAAAGACACTCCCCCAAAAAAGAAAGAAAAAAAAAAAAAATTCCAAATATGTGACAGCTTCTCTGACATTCGCTGTTTATAGTTTTGGAGAAAGAGATAACGAGGGGAGTTGCATTATATCTTGTCATAGAGTCTTATAAAGTAGTATATTGATCTATATCTCTGCCCTCGTTATTAACAGTGCCATTCAAAAGTTGTACAGAAAAAATGTCAATTAGGAAATAAGCCATGCTCTAGAAACTTCTCATTTAAGTGATTCATTAGAGAACACATTTCAAAAGAAGAATATAGAAAAGAACATTGCTACAGTTGGAGCCACAAATCTCTTTTAAAATCAGATAACTGAAGAGGGTAACATCACTGCCAAAAACACCAACATAAATTAATTAATTTATCTAGTATACATAAAAGTTATGAGACATACATGAAGTCATAACCAGGAAAATTATGCAAAAGTGTACAATTAGACATATATTTTTTAAATGTCATGGAACAGAGCAGAGAGACCTCTGGTAAAATATATAAAATTTTTAACATTTCATGTATTTGAGCATCTAAAATATATGTATGTTCAACAGTGTCCTATGTTCTAGGAATACGGACTATAGAGAAGCATATTCCCAGAATACACATATTTAGAAAATCAATTTTAACTTTTCTTCTTCTCTAGAAATCCTTCTCTGGATAATCTTTAAATTATTTTCTTATTAATAATAAATCACTCTTTACTATAAATAAAGGTGGCGTATTTACTCTTTGATCTTGATTCCTTAGAGGTAGTGCTTCTAGACTGGTGTTTCGTAAGTCATTTCTGGAGATGTAGATTCTGCCCCTAATTCAGATTAGCCCTTTGTGGCCTCAGTTTCTGCATCTGTAAACTACATTTATCAAAACTGTTTTCTAGTTTTAAAAACTACGTGTTGGAGCACCTGGGTGGCTCAGTCCATTAAGCGTCTGCCTTCAGCTCAGGTCATGATCCCAGAGTCCTGGGATAGAGCCCTACATCGGGCTCCTTGCTCATCAGGAAGCCTAATTCTCCCCTGCCTGCTGCTCCCTCTGCTTGTGCTTGGTCTCTCCTTCTCTCTCTCTCTGTCAAATAAATAAATAAAATCTTAAAAAAAAATAACAAAAAATGAAAACTATGTTTGTGAAATAAATTTCTGAAATCTCTAAGGATTAGAAAAAGACAAGCAAAATGTTTTTATAAGTTAATTGAAATAATTATACCTCTTTTATTAGAAAATAAATTTTGAGTCAAAAAATGTTCGTTAAACCTTTAGTAACAAACACAATGACATGAAAACATAGTTGTTTTATGAAGCCCTGTTTCATATTCTCTCTCTAGAATGTTCCCATGACATTCCCACAGCTCACTTTACTCTTTGACTTAATCACATTTTTTGGGGGGGTTTTTTTTGTGTTTTTTTTTTTTGTTTTTAAAGATTTTATTTATTTATTTGAGAGAGAGAGAGAGTGAGTGAGAGAGAACATGAGAGGGGAGAAGGTCAGAAGGAGAAGCAAACTCCCCATGGAGCTGGAACTGATGTGTTACTCAACCCCAGGACACCAGGGTCACGACCTGAGCCAAAATCAGTGGCTTAACAAACTGAGCCACCCAGGCACCCCTGACTTACTACATTTTGAATAATATCCTTTTCTCCTTCACTAAGTGAGGATTCATGTATTACAAATTAATTTTCCCATTAATTATAAACCTAATTAAGGTTATAAAGAATGGACAGACACTCTGCTTCAAAGAGGAAGTGTTATTTGAATCAGGATTTGAATAATGAAAAGGAGGTTTCAGGCAGAAAATAGAGAAAAAGCCATTGCAGGAACAGTGTGAACTCAGGAACAAAGGTGTCAAAGAGAAAATGTTAAGAAGTCCAGTATGGCTAGTTGAATGAAAGTGGCTGATATAGCAAATGAACTTAGGCAGCTAGACTGGCCAATATTGTGGCCAAATTGTGAGGAATTTCAGATTTCATTCTTTCAGGTACTAAGAATCAAAATACATTTATAGACAGTGAAGTGGTATGACTAGATTTTTACAGATGCTACTGAATGTTGGCAGTGAAGTTGAAGTGGACTGGAATAAAAAAAGACCAGGGACAGGAGGAAGATTGGTGGATCTGCTGAAATAGTTTAAGTGAGATTCATGAGACTCTGAAGTAGGGCAGTGGATAATGGAAATGGATATGATGTTTTAAAAGGAAATTATTAGTCATCTGGAGGTTTCAAAAATATTTGTCAAATTGATTAATGAATAAATAACGTGAATTATTTCTATAAAATTAAACTAATAATTTTAAATATGCCAGGAAATTCCTTCTTGAAGATCCAGTGGATTTCTTTTCTCTCATATTCCTACTAAAATGTTTAAATAAGATTATTCCTTTACAATTTCTTGATAATATCAGTTTTTCTTTGGGCCATAATGGCTAATATCTTCTTGATTATTTGATAGATGTAGAGGATAATGATCTATCTGTATTATAATTATCTCCTTGAAGCACTAATTCTTTTATTTTGCCAAACTCCATTTGATATGTGATCAATATTTATTGAAAACACTAAATAGAACCTTCTGAATTAATATTATGAACAATTCTAGAATTTCACAAAAAAGTTTACCAGTAATTTAAGTATTTAGTATCCTTGGCAATGTTTATTAATCTTTTTCTGTAATGAAGAAAAAAATGAACTAAACAAATGGGTTTGATGATATTCCCTGAATACCAGAAAATATGGGTTATTCAAAGAATACTCCGTAATTTTTCTTTTTTTTCATCAGTTCTAAGGCTGGTAAAAATCACCCACCTATAAGAATAGGGGGAGGTTCACATTTTGTAGTTTGGCAGTTCCACAGGAAAGAGGTGATCTTTCCAATCAACTTCAGTAGATAAGTCCCACAGTGGATGCTGACTGGTCCATTTTAGGTGTAGTATTCCTACTACAGCTCCATATAGGGGTTGGTGAGAACCCCTATGTGGAGCTGCAGAGGCAGGGGGTGGGGTACAGAGCCTTGTGAATTATAATCCCTCATGATAGACATGGAATCCGCTGTGAATTCTACCGGAAAGAAGTGGGGGTGCTGATAGCAGAGAAGAAAAGTAGGAGAGTGTGCTGGGATAATAAATGCTTACCATAGTCCATATGCCTGGGTTAGAGCAATGCTTTGTCTCCTTAACTATTCGAAGGACCTTTAAGAAACTACTTTATCTTGTTGGTTCTCAGATTCCTTATCTATCAAATAGAAAAGTTATCTCCCTTACATGATTGTTGTGAGAAGTTAGTGACATAGCATAAAGTAAGGGCCTAGCACAATCCCTGCCTCATGTCTGGCATTAGTAACTTAATTAGAACTGTATTAAGAGATTCAATATGTTCTGCTCACTGGACTTGACATTGATGATAAAATAACAAGTGAGGACAGGCATAGTCAGTGACTTTAATCAAATAATCACCCAGACAAATATTAAACTGCAGCAGCTTTGTAAGTGCTACGCTAGAGAAGGAATGCATACTTGAGTTTATATTAAGAGGGGAGTTGACTGAATCAGAGTTTAGAGAAAGCCTGCCTAAGGAAGAGAATATAGAGACTATTGAATTGAGACTTAAAGATGAGAAGATATTTACTAGGCAAAGAGAAAAGGGTTGAGCAAAAGGCAAAAGGAAGGAGATATGCAGAAGCTCTGAAATTGGAAAGAATCATGAGGAACAGAAAGAAGGCCCTTGTCTGAGCAGGGGAGCACAAAATGCATTGACTTTGGAAAGGCAGCAAGGGGCTAGACCCTGGAAGCCATGAAGCCTTTGCTAAGGTATTTATTTCCTTATCCCAAGAGCAATGACAAGTCACCAAAGAGTTTTCCGAAGAGGAAGTTACATAATCAAAAAGTGAGTCTTGTCCTTCTACATTTCCATTTCCCCCAAAGATGGGAATGGATGGCATCTCTCTGGTCTGGCCTGGTCAGACCATAACAGTTTCAGTCTGGGGTGTCTGGTTTTTAAAGAAAGGTCCTGAAAGCACCTGTATCTAATAGAGGGCAGTCACAACACGGTGAATGAACAAGAGAGGTTTCAAATGAATGAGACAAGACTTACAAGACTTATTTACTAGATTAAACCTGTCTCTTAACAACAACAAATGTTAAACCGAAAAACATAAACTGTTTCCAACAATTAATCATAAAGAGCATGATGGACAAAGTAGCATTGAAAGAATGCAAGTAAAGACAAGATTATCATGGAGAGACTTTTCTTCCAAATGTACCAAATGTTGAACTCCCTGAACCCTAATGGGAGCCTACTATTTCTGCAAAAAAACATTCCCAGTGTCTCCTATCCACTTGGGGCATAGCTCTGACACTTGTTCACTTTTAAGTAGCTCCTGGATTCCTTCTGCTAAGGGACTGGATACTTGCCTGTGTCTCCTCCAAAGACGTGCTGCCTTTAAGAGAGATCTCAGTCTTTCTGACCCACTATTGACCTCCCCATGAGCTTGCTGGAGAATCTTTGAATTGCATACCAGCTCTTTCTAATCTCTTAGATATCTGCTTCTATTCTCTTGACTCGATTTCAAATAACATGATTAGACAGCAAAACTGTGGTGCATCAATATGAAGGAAACAAAAGATATGGTTATGGATAAGAGAGTCAATGATGATTTAAATGTAGCTAGAGCCACTGAGCTGTGCAGGTGGGAGGAGGAGACAGAACAGAGAAGGACAAAGAAGGGAAGGAGGAAGGAAGGGAGGGTGAGAGTACAATGTAGAAGATGAATATATTGAATATTGAGATGAATGACTTAGTTGAATAAAAAATTCACCCGAATTTCTGAGAGGTTCACCTCCTGGTTTCTTTAAACCTGGCCTAATTTATTAGCTCTTCCTTCTTATTAGTTTCATAAAATTAATATGGTTATATTGATGTTTGCCTGTTTTTATAATTCTACCAACTTCATGATTTTTATCACATATGCCTTCCCTTAATAAGTTATTATTTATTTAATATTATACAATTAAACTGTCTTTAAATTGACTCTTTTTTTCCTAGGAAACAACTTGGAATCATCTGTTTGATGTGATATATATACATATTCTATACGTATACATTTAAAAATACATACATTTTAATGCATGATCATTTGATAAAACAAACAAAAATATTAATCTGTGCACCACCTAAAATCATCTTGGGAACATTTATAGCTATGCATGTCACACTGCTATACCCACAATTTGAGGCAAGGTAATAGAGCCTGCCGCAGAATCTGAAACAACCTTTCTCATACTCAATTGCCATTCTACTAGCGTATAGTAAGACATTCAGGAGTGTAGATTATGCATAATATCTAGGCAAGTGTTTGGAAGATTTTGGCATAACAAAATTACCTGCAAGGGCTGGTTAAAATTGGGATTACTTGGGAGGAGTCTTTAATTAAATGATTTTCCAATACTGTCATACGTGCTTCTGTTTTCAGGCTTCTTTCCGCTTCTGCTTAAAGTGGTTGGAGCACGATTCTGATTGAAAGTAAAAACAACCATTTAATACTGTGAACTTTTCTTGTGGTCCTTTTTTTCAAATATTGTTTTCATAACTCTGGACAGGGATGTATTCTTCTAATTGGGAGGGGCAGCCACATGGAGCAAACCACCTGATGAAAGAGGGCACAGTGACATACCAGGTCCCCAAATTTGTTTGCTATTATGTGAATGTGGTAGACGGAATAATGACCCCCACCCCCCACCCAAAGATGGCAACATCCTAATCCCTGGAACCTGTAAATGTTCCACGGCAAAGGGGAATTAGGATGCAGTTATTATTGTTAATCAGCCGTTTGTTTGTTTGTTTGTTTTTTTAAGATTTTGTTTATTTATTTGACAGACAGAGATCACAAGTAGGCAGAGAGGCAGGTAGAGAGAGAGAGAGGGGAGGGGAAGCAGGCTACCTGCCGAGCAGAGAGCCTGATGCGGGGGCTGGATCCCAAGACCCTGAGACCATGACCTGGGCCAAAGGCAGAGCCTTTAACCCACTGAGCCACCCATGCGCCCAGTCAGCCAGTTTTTCAAAACAGGAAGATTTTCCTGGATTATCCACAAGGTCCTCAGAAGTAAAAGAGGGAGACAAAAGGGAAAGTCAGAATGGTTTGAGGCCAGAAGAACTCAACTCGCTTTTACTGACTTTGAAAATGAAGAATGTGGACAGCTTCTAGAAGCTGAAACAGGCAAGACAAGGAATTCTCCCCTAGAGCTTCTCTAAGGAATGCAGCACAGCCAACACTTAGCCCAGTGAAATCCATCTTGGTCTTCTGATCTCCAAACCGTAAGATAATACACTTGTGTTGTTCTAAGTCATTAAATTTGTGGTTATTTGGTACAGCAGCCATAGAAAACTAACTCAGTGAGGTTCAAATTTTACCTAGTTTCTGCTCTCATGGTTATAAGTTTGGCATATTTATTTGTTAACAAAGGCACAGTTAATTAATTAAGCTAATTAATGCAAATTTCGAATCCTACTCTCACTAAAATACCTAATTCCTAAATTCATACATTATTCTTGTTCCAAAAAAATTATTGATGTTATGTTGATTAGCATTTTGTTTTAAAAAATCAACACAATTCTTTTTAATGGTCTTCAGTTATAAGAACAAAAATAGAAGTGTTTTGCAGAGGCAATAAAATACTTGTTCTAAGTAGTTTTTTTTAAAGGCTATAGAGCCAGAGGACTCTGGATTCAAATTAAGATGTAGCATTTACTAGCTGTAGTTTGGGAAAATTGACCTAAGCCTCTGTTTTGTCATCCATAAGATGGGAATAAAAATGATAGTTTTGATAAATAACATCTTCAAAAAAAATGATAGGTTTGAGGTTACTCTAGGTTTGAGGGAGAGATTCAACAAAAGAATCTACCAAAAGTCCTTTGCACGGCACCCGGTGTGTAATTAAGTTAATCACGTAATGCTGTTAGCTACTACCACTGTTTTTTCACTATCTTTTTGATTTCCAAAATATCTCTAACAAAAAAGTACAACTTTCAAATACTTGCTGTTATCGACCTGCACATTTAATAATCTATAGCTTCTCTTTTGATGTTAATTTCTAAAGCAGCAGCAGGAAACTATTCTTAAAATAGCATCTCCCTCAGAATACTTAACCCTGAGTCAACAATTCCTTTTAAAATTATAAATATTCATTCATTCACTAAATTGTTAAAAAAAAAAAATAGAGGGGTAAGACAATGGCCTAACTACAGATCCCAATTAAGCTCTCCCACCCCGGTCCCCAAGGCGGGGCGGGATGAATTTTTTGCTAGGCACTCAGTGAACTCCTCTCGCGAACCGCCTCAGTGTGAAAGGGGGGGAGCTCCCAGCTCTCCTTAGCGCGCGTCTGACCCCGGGCGGTGCCAGGTGAATCCTGGCGGAGCTGGGAGGCCGAGCCGGGACTCGCAGCACCCGGCACGCGGCGCGAGCTGCGCAGGCAGGTTAAGCTTCACCCTCTGCGCCCTCGTGGCTTCCCTCTGGTGTGCGCCCGCGGCGGCCAGGCGAGAGGAAGCGCTTGGCCTGATTCGTTCAACTTCGGGGCATTGGCCGCGCTGGGGCCGCCCTCCCGGGTCTCCCCCCGCGCCCCTGCAGCGTCTCGCTTCCCCGGGGCTCCGGAAGGGAAGGAGGCGTGTCCGGAGCAGGCGGGAGGGACCGGTATAAAAGTGCTGGCGGCGCGCCGGCCCGGGCTTCACTTGCCGCCTTGCGCCGGGACGAGGAGCGCCGCGGGAAGCACGGGCCTTGGCGAGGGCGCTGCGCTCGGGCTACCCAATGCGTGGACTATCTGCCGCCGCTGCTCGTGCAGTATGCTGGAGCTCCAGAACATCTAAACGGAGTCGCCACACCGCTGCCTGGGCTGGATCACAGCGCTGCCTTTCCTTATGAAGAAGACACAAGTGAGTAGGGCGCGCCGGGAGCTTGCAGGCTCTCCTAGAAAATCGCTCCCGGAGCCGGGGGGAGGCTGGCTCTTCTCCGCACCGGCTGCCGGGGCGTGTGGGGCTGTTCCCGCGGGACGAGCCAAGAGGGTGCGAGGGAGGCGGGCGTGGAGTGCGAGTCGGAGCCGCCCTGGTCGGGTGAGCCAGAGAGAAGGAGTGGGAGCGATGAGACGGAGCTGGTGTCAAGTTTGGAGTCGAAGCCGTTAAGTTTGGAGCTGTCAGTCGGGAACCGCAGTTCCTGTAAAATGGAAGGATCTGCTGCTCTTTGGCCGGAGTTATCCGGGAAGGCATTTCTTTGCACGGGAGATATTTTCCCGTGGATCCCGGGAGATTACAAAACAGCTCCCAGCGCACCACGCTCGCTCACTCTCGAACCCAGGTTTTTGTGAGCGCCTAGGTAGGTGGGCGCGGGGCTCGTGCGGACTCGGGTGCAGCCGCGGGAGCGGAGCCAACCGGAGCTCCTTAGCAGCGGCGCTCCGCGAGGCGGGGAACCTGCCCGCCAGCCCCGGAAACTTGGCTCTGCGCGGTCTTTGCCAGGTTTGCGGCTCTGGGTGAGTTTCCAGAGAGCCATCGATGGGGCAATACCACCACAGTGCACCCACCTTCTTCCATTACAGAAGAGGAAAAAAAAAAGTTTGTTGTTGTCGTTTTGTTTTGCTTTTTAAACAGGCACCTCTAATGATAGTCATTGAGGTAATTCCCAGTGCGGCTAAATTGTGCATTATACATAAACACTGTGAGTAAAGCACCGCCCAGGGGTACAATTAGACTTTTTTTTTTCCCCCCCTTGAAGCAACTATCTGGCTTATAGTTTGGAAAGGCCTGCCACGGTACTCCCACCCACAGTTCCTTTCTCCACTGCAGTTCTTACCTCTTCCCACTTCTCCCCTTAGGGATTTATCTGTGTGTCTGCCGCGAATTGGGTAAAGCTGCCCTTTCACCCCCCAGGAGGATCTATCAGAGACTGCAGTTACGAGGGGTGGAAGTGGTGGGAAAAGGAAACTAAGAATTTGTCCAAATCGTCTGTTTAAAATGAAGGTATCCATGTGTTGAAAATGCTTTGCTGAATGAATTGCTTTGTATCCTATTTTAAATTGATGGGTGGGCCTGAGAAATGTACACATTGAGAAGGAAGGAGGAAGAATGGAGCCCGATGCACAGGTGTGGAAAGGGCAGGGGGAAGGGACCTTTCCTGGTGGAAAGGAGGTTTGTGCTGCCTGGAGGGCAGCTGCAGGAGACCAAGGAGCAGAGCACAGGTTCCTCTGGAAAGTGGATTAGTTTACTGGCAAAGCATTGAACACCACACCCAGGATCACCACACTGTGCTCTTGAAATGCAAATGTTAGAGACTGGCACCGATAGAAAAGTTTTAATGTAATTATTTGACTGGTGCAAGTTTTCTGCTTTGTGGAATAATAAGCGCAGGGGACCAATTCCTTGTTCTAGTAGCATCTCCTCACATGAATGGTAGTGGTGAGAGCCAGTGGAGAAATTGCTATGTTCTAGTTTAGGAAGGGGGGGGAGCCTAAACCTTCTTATTTAAACAAGAACACAGGAGCCAGATCAGGTTAATGTCCAACACTCCAAAGGGAGACGATGGACTATCATGTCACTTTGAGAGTCAGTAGGATTGATGATCCTTGCACCCTTGCTTTGCAAAACAAATGTGAGCTCTCTAATCTCCTTTCCCGCTTTGATTAAATGGCTGTGTAAATCGGATTACATGGAATAATTCCATTGAAAACTAGAAAGAGGTCGATCTAGCCTGAAACGCGGCGGCGTTAGTGACTCAGTGCTGCCGACCAGGGACATTTGAGACCGCTAAGTATTTTAGAAATGTGACCTGCTCCAACCAAGTTAAAGTGCAAGCCCTTGGGGGATCTTGCTGATGTTAAAGGGTTTGCAGGCAAAGGAGGGCAGTGCCCTTGTTGAATGAAGGCATTCATTGCCTGGGATCTAATGACCTTCAAGGTTTCCTTTAAGGATACTTCTAGCAATTCCACATTCTTGCCACTACAAAGGAAGACACTTGGAATTAGTAGGAAATAAATAAAATCATGGAAATAGGGGAGGGGGATTAGATCCTCCTTCATATTGTTAAATTTCCTAATCTGGAAGTTAGAAAGAAATTTTCTGTGCAATTCTATGTGGATGGAGAATAGCATAAGGAAATTAGACATTAGTAAGGTCATTTTTTTTTTTCTACTGCATCTAATGATATCCTTACCAGGGAGGAATGTCTATTAATGTTCAACAGCTTAAGTAATCATTTATAAATATGGTATCCATACCAGAATTCTATCATAAGGCAACCGGTTCTGTACGTTTCCATTACCCAAGATACAAAATGAGAATTTAATAATAGTGATAAGAGTTATAAATTTTAACTTGAATTATAAGCTCTCCAAGAATCCCAGGGACACACAGGCATTCTGGCTTTTCACTCGAGAGCCAAATAAGTGTGGAAATTACATCAACAACCACTTGGGGCTTGATAAATGATTTTGTCATTTATTTAGCTTGAGTGATGGACTTCAGGATTTGGAAAAGAATTACACGGGCAATAGTCCTTAGGAGCAACTGTAACAATAAATTGAATCATGAACCTACAGAAATGAATGTGCTTTGCATTTTTCAGATTTCTGCTTGTATTTTATTCATATTGTGTGATTTTACATCTTCAGAAGAGAATTGTGGCTCTGGCTTAGAAGGAACATCTATTTCACTGTGTAATCGTTTTTTCAATGTAATGCTCTGATATACTGGTATATCAAATAACAATTGTGCAGCTTATTTGGCAAGACTGGTTAGAAAGGAGCTGTCAGTTTAATGGGCCTGGAGCCATGTTTATCAATGTTGTACTTATATTTTAGTTTTGAGATGGTTTGTGAGAGTTTTCATGACTGCTGTCAGTTTTAGAAATGCCAAGACAGGAAAAATTCATCTTGCAAACAGTGTAGAAAGGCCATTTTAGGCACACATTAGTTCTCAGAAAAGAAACAAATAGAATGCTTGTTAGTTTTTGTTATTCCAAAGAAAATACCCTCTTTTGTCTTTATGAAATTTGTCATCTGCGTGATGATGCAAGTTTTTAGAAAAAATTAACATTTATGAAAAGAGCATTTCTAAATTTTGTCCTTAAAGTCACTCAATTTGGAATGCGTGCTTTGAATAATTCTAATTTATATACTTTTAATTGATACATTCTGCCAAGACTTTAAAAGTCAAGTGCTAAGTCAATTACATTTAATAGAAAACAAGGAAAGTAACCATATGGAAATCTGAGAGCCTGAGCCAAACAAGTTAAAATTGCTAAATTTTTTTATTTATGTCTAACCACCGATTTGAAGATAGCAGTTGTGAGTTTTTTTCTTTAATGGTAAGTGACTGAAATTCCTCCATCACCATAAATAACATTAAAAAAAAACAACTAAAAAACCCACAAACAACAACAACAACAAAAAAACACCCCCAGCTGTGCCCAAATAGCCAGTCAGAATAATGAAGGAAAGTTTCTTGCATGGTCCGTTGAACCCCACTGCATGGGCCTTCGCCATCTGTGTCTAGGGAGTACCTAAGCTATGATGGAGAGATCGTGGGCTCTTGCTTTTGAAGAATTAAATTCTCGTATCTGTTTTACCACTGGTAAGACAAATGACCCTCAGGCAAATGGCTAAACTTCTTAGGATTTCCAGGTTATAATCTATATGATGATTATCAACTAGTTATAAAGATTCTTCTCATATGATGATTGTAAAGGATTAAACAAAAATTTTTATTGGTCTTTATCCCAGCACAGTTCCATGCTATAGTACAATCAGAATTTATTGTCCCTGAGAAGAGAATCTCCTTGCCAGCAATTTATAAGCCAGAGAAAAACTGACTGTTGCATCTAAATGATGCCGAACCAGCAAAACAGAGACCAAGTTTTTATAAATCTGGATCTATGGATTCAGTGCCTCCCATTATAGGTTGTTATCTGTTTATAGACTGTAATTAACACACATCAAACTAGGACTGTGTGAAAACAAAGGCACTATGTGGCATGAGCCATGTTAAATCCTTTAAAGTTTTTCTTTAAAGGTAAAACAGAGTAAGAGCTTTAGAATTGAAAATAAAGATAGGAACTGGAAGTATTATTACCATATCTGATTCACTTCCGTATTTCCACATTCTTGCGAAGTTGCCCTGGTGTGATTCTGTTTATTGTGGACTAAAGGTACTTGGTCTTCTGAGGGAGGCCACACATTCGTTTCTGCGGGATATCTTTACCAGGCAACATGAAGTGACTTTTTTTTTTTTTTCATTATGCAAGTTTGTGAGGTTTTTTTTTTCCCTTGATTACCTTAATGTTCCCTTTTATAAATTAGGGTGTAAAGCATTTGGATATGAATCTGAGGAATGATACTTTATCTTGGTTTTCCAGTACATGAATCACAAGTGGCTGCAAGAGACTCTTTTTTTGGTGTTAGTCACCTGTGTAGTCAGAACAGTTTATAAAACAAATTGAGGGAATGCCAGGATGCTTTTATAATCTACACTGTTTTCAGAATTATTTTGTATAGACTTCGTCTCATAGAAACCATTGACTGTAGCTTACGAATTTATAGATGCAGCAAGATGTTTTTGTCTTTTCACTTAAGTATGTGTATACTAAAAGCTGTTTACAAGGGTTAGGAGTTTGAGAAAATTATCATTATTTCATCTCTACCTATTTCCTTCTGTCCAGGAAAAAAAAAGGAGTTGGGCGGAGGTGGCTGATTTTCTTATAATTAGGCCTCATGGTTCTTTTTTTAAAATCACAATGTATGTCATCTAAAGAAAGACTGTTCTTTATGTAGCTCTCTTTCTCTCTTGGCTACATTTTACTATTTTTCTAGGTTGCCACATTGACTTGGATGTTTAGGGGATGGAGTTCTTTTGCTAGCCCTAAGTCCATACTAAGTTGTATGACTTTGGGAAGGCATTTTAATCTCTTCCAACCTTGGTTTCCTCAACTGTAAAGTGAGAAGGTGGGAGTAGGTGATTTCTAAGTGCCTTTCAGTTCTAAAGTTTTTGATTTCTGAGATACTAGTAAAATAGAGGTTTGAACCACATGGCATTTAAGCTTCCTTTGATTTGGAGACTTATGTAGCCATTGCTTCGGTGTGAATACAAATTATAACCATTGTTTTATGATTACAAACCAGCCAATGAGGAGAAGTGAAAGAGATTTAAGTATAAGATGTTGTACTTTGGGCCATTCCATCTTCTACTTGATAATTCTCTATAATAAGAATGCTATTTATAATTCCTATTTTAGTCATATCCATAGTTGAAGAGGATCTTTCTTTCTTCTTAATCTTTAAATTCTCCAGGGGAGGAAGAACCCTAAGGCAAGGTCAGACAGCCAGAGGAGGTAAGCTTACAAAAGGTCATGAATGCTTCCCAGTATTTGCTCCTCTTTGCTGCCCTTGCAGTCTCCAACATCTGTGTGCAGGGAGTGGAAAATGGAGAGAATCTGGTCATGGAGTAGAGGTATCAGTGGGCAGAATCAGAAGAGTGGGTCCTATGTGCGGCTCTGGCTTTAGTGCCCATCACTGAGTCTTAGTAGGCTTGGGCAAGTCTTGGGCAAGTCATTGGCAAGTTACAGGCAAGTCTCTGAGTGGTAGTATTATCTGTGAATTGCATAATCCTGAGAAGATCATGAAGAGTAGGGTGTGTAGCTGGACATACAGAAGCTGAAAGAGGGAACAGCCCTTTTGCTTCATGGAAAAGATAGTTTCTGTGGATGACCCTTGGCTGAGTCTTTCCTTGCCCTGGCTTTTTGCAGATCTAATACAGTCTCTGGAACACCTCTTGCTTACCTTCTTTCCTTAGCTTCTCTCTAAAACTGACATTAGCTCAGGGTTGGGGCAAGCCTGGTAGCCAGCACTGAGTTTTCCTTAGCGATCAGAAGCCACGGCAAGTCCTTTTCTTGTTGACATGAGAATATCAGAAGATCGGGTGGACCTCTCCCAGACAACGGACCATGGATTTCTCAGAAAATACAATCATGACAATGATGCCAGTGCTCGTCTCCTCTAAATGCCCTACCTACTAAAACAAACAAAAGGCAGGGATGCAGACAGTTAAGCAAGTAACAGTAGCTATAGACCAGCTACTAGGATGCAGGAATTCAGCCCCTGACTTTGCAGGTGTAGCTGTTGCCTTGGGGCTTTGAGTGCTGCCCATTAGAATGTGGTCTTCATGGGGGCCCTTAGGGTTTCTTTTCTTTGTTTCTGGTGCTCAAAAATCCAGCAGTCACCTTGCAAAGGCTGCCTTGCTCCCAGGGGAAAGGGCGTAAAAGGCAAGAAAAAGAGCAAACCCATTGCCCCTGCTCACTTGAAAAAGTAAGCCACAGTCTCTGTCACCTTTACAGAAAGGGCGTCTGCACTGCATAATGTGCCTCCCCCTGCAGACTTGGGAGGAAAGAGCACAGCCCAGAGGGGGCCGTTGTGTTTGTCTTGTATACACACACTCTGTCACCCTTTCAGGAGCAAAAGTTCATCTTCTGAACAAAAAGCCCCGTGGGTGCTGAGAACTTTTGCCTCTTTTTTACCTTGACGTAACGTCTCTGAAGCCAATGACCTTTCCATTTAAGTGCCTTGACTAAACTCTAGGATGCAAACGCCTCTTGTAATTGGTTTCTTTTTCCTAATGCATGTGTTTGAATGGTGCAGTAACCAGCTCAGCCAAAGCAATGACAACTTACTGGTGGCTATTTACTGTGAGGTTCCCTCTTGTGCTGAGTTTTCCACCACCTCCTTGGGGTCCCTTTCTCAATGCCCTCCTAAGCAACTGTGTTGTGAAAACACGCAAATTCCTTGATTTCCAAGAAGAGTGTTGCAGAGAAAGTGGTTGTGTTAGAGATGTCTTTCCTTCCTCCTGGGATGTGTTGTCCATATGGATGGCTGTCAAAATTTATATTCACTGCAGACCTTCGGATGAGGGCAGAGGGAGGAAGGGTGGCGAGGTTGCATATGAAATGATTTCTAATGTGATCTCGAAAACCCAAGGATTGCAAAACAAGCCTTGGCAGTCACACATCATTATTTATGGTTCTGTGTCAACCTACAATTTAATGCTTCTGAAACTGTCAACACGTTAGGGATTTAGGTGTTTGATGGTCAACTAAAACTTCCTGAGATTGCTTTAGTTTGGATCTGGTGATTTTAGAAAACTACTCTATTTATCTGGTCCTGCCCAGGCATTTCTGATGTGTTCCCTTAAGTAGAGGATGGACCAACACATGTTATTCGACTGCTTGTTAGAAAGATAAATTATCACAGTAGAGGGGAGTGGTTGGTGCTTTCTGCCTCCGGGTGTTCCAAAATGGGCACTGAAATGCAGGAATAAAAGGGAGGTAGAAGACGTTCATGAAAAATGAAAAGCAGGTTATTAGCATAGTGTTTTTAATATTAGATGAAATAAATTCTATGTCAAAAAGCACAGGGCTACAAAAATAGGGTTCCCGTAATTCTCGTTTTTGCATCAATTGTAATAGTTTTCTTTTAATTGTTAAAATTTTTCATTTTTTAACCCTTGCCCGGGAAAATATTTTTAAGATTCTAGTACATATTTGTTTATGACGTTCTATGACCATAGTATTATGTCTTAACAATATTTAGAAAATAGTAGACTTCCCCCAACTATTTGAAACCTGGATCTTTTTACTCCTAAACAATTCAATACACTTTTAGATCCCAAACTGATTTGACCATTATTTTAATTCTGTAGAAACGTCACACACAAATGATTCAGCCTGAAGAAAGGAAATTTACTATAGTTATGTGTCCAGAGTTTGACATTTAAATGTGTGGCTGTTTTAAATAGCGTCCCTCACTGTTTCATAAAATCAAATCACCCTGAGGCTAAGATCACGCCAAAATGGTATTTAGTAGAAAACTGTTCCAAGATTATTAATTCATAGAACTTTTCTTCTGGGAGGCAGGTACTATTTTGTCCTATTTTCACAGATGAGGAAACTGAGATAAGGTCTTTTCTCTGCCAACTCCAAGTGGTTATTGCCAAGACTAGCAACCAAAGAGATTGAGCTCGCTCAACCCCAGTGTATCCATGAGGCTTATTCAGTACCTCAAAGATAACACATTCTGGGGCACCTGGGTGGCTCAGTGGGTTAAGCCTCTGCCTTTGGCTCAGGTCATGGTCTCAGGGTCCTGGGATCAAGCCCCGCATGGAGCTCTCTGCTCAGCGGGGAGCCTGCTTCCCTTCCCTGCCCCCCCCCCAACTCTCTGCCTGCCTCTCTGCCTACTAGCAATCTCTTTCTCTCTCTGTCAAATAAATAAAATCTTAAAAAAAAAAGATACACATTCTGTTTATAGGAACATTGAATCGAAAGAGAAAAGCGATTCAGATATTAAAACAGCTGCCAGTGATATTAATTTAGTCAACAAAAATTTCATGATTCTAGTTGCCTAACAGAGTGGATTATCCTAGATACTTAGTAAATACATGTTGAATGTTGTGGAATGGCTGGATACCGGATTCAGGTTGTTAGGGGCTGATATATTTTTAAGAACCCTTGTTGTTGTTTTTAAAACAGAAAGCAAATTTTAACTACCATATACAAACATGTTCATTATACAAACATGTGTTTGGTTGGTGATTGGAGGGGCTAGTTGGTTCACCATTTACAGCATTAATTTTCAGTGAATATGCAAAGTCATTTACTAACCAAAATGGGAGACCATGCAAGAAAATAGAAAACAGTGGATTGGGTTCTAGATCAAATATATTATTGGTTCTGCCACTTACTAGCTATATGACTTGTAGTGAGTATTTCTCTCTGCACTTTACTTTCCTGATTTTTCTAATGGGTGTGGAAATAACTACCTATTATAGTATTGATGTGATGATTAAGTAGGATAGTGCCTAATAGCACAGTGACTTCCACTTAGTAGATAATCATTTTATTCTCTTGTAGAATAATCCTGGAGCGTTACATCAAATCCACATGCTGTAAAAATTATTTCATTATTAGCCATACTTTGCTTTGGCTATAAGACTTGCATTCTGAACAAATGAATTAAAGTAATCCTTAGAGATTAATGGCTTAACTGCCTTGTTTATATATTATATTATCTACTTTTTTTTCTTTAACACTCATAAGCACTCAGTAAATTCAACAAAAATTTTCCCCAATTTGATCTCCTTTACCTTTCTTGCCTTCTTGAGAAAGGAGACAGTTATACAAAATATGCCAAAAGACAAGCCGCTTTCCAAGAGAAAGAATAGCTTATTGAGTAAGGAAGTGATAGGACTAGTTAATAAGTTAGTATCTGGCTGCTCAGCATGGTGAGGCACCGTGCCACACACTGCACAGGTAGGTCTCATTTGATTCTAGTTAAAAAAAAAAAAAAAAAAAAAAAAAAGAAGAAAGAAAGTGTTAAGAGGGAGATATTGATTTTTTTACACAAATGAGGAAACTACAATTCAGAGAGATTAAGAAAATTTGCCCGGATTAAAAGAAAAAAATGCAAGTAAGTGGAAAGTAAGTGGAAGAGTTTGGTTTTCAAACCAAGCCTGCTTAATTCTAACGACTAGATTCCTCCTAATGACTGCAGTAGAATGCTCCCATCTTTCGGTATATATGTATGTAGCCATGCTATTTGAAAGTCTTGCCCTTGTGTGTGTGTGGATGATGTTCTTTAATCTTACATGGGCAAGACTGAGAGCAGGCCAACCTGAGTTTCCCCATGAAGGACCGGTGCTTCTGACCACCAGCACCGCCTCAGCACCACCCAGGAGTGTAAATGGTTGTGCTGAATAATGAGACCCCCACAAGTTAGGGAGCCTGGGCTTGGTCACCAGCCTCTTCCACTCCTGTCTCCTTAGCCATCAAATGCATGCCTCATCTGTTGTGAGGGAGGCCCCTTAGAAACTCTAAAAATGCCTTTTACTTTATGGAATTCAGAATTACTGCCAAATCCTTGGTGTCTTTCAAAGAAAACGATATGGTTCTTGGCAGAGGGCAGATTTTAAAATATTTCTAAATTGTGTCTCAAAAAAACTTCTTGGGGGAAAAATAATGCATCAGGGATTACTGTAATCAATTTGCTCTGACCCTCTTTCATACTATTTTTGAAGACAATTTTAAGTGGCTGTGATCATATTAGAAAACTATTTAATAATAATGTCCTTATGCTTATGCTTGGCTTTTAAAACTACCAGCCATTTAAGTTGTGATCTTTGCTTTGTGATTCCTTATCCGTTCAGTTCAAGTGCATCAGTGGTAGAAATCATTTTTTATGTTGATGTTTTTATTGTTTAAACAAATGCCTGTCAGAGTACCTCTATAAGCAGCATCACTGTGTAACTTAACAATACTTTACTGGAAATGAAAGCGTTCGCTAGAAGGAACCATTTGAGAGCAGGTGAAGGAGACAACAGAACAGAGGTGTGATGAACCAAAAAGACTTCAGTTAGCGGACCTGCTTTGGTTGGCTAAGCTGGTTACCCTGAGCCCCAGTTTCCCCATCTGCAGAACAGGGAGACCAATAGTACCTTTCTCAAAGGTGGTTATGAGTAAATGAAACAATCCACAAAAAGCCCTTAGTCCAGTGCCTGGCACGTTGGAAATACTAAATAAAATGTTTGCTGTTATCATGAGCATTAAACAAATGGTAAGTTTATCAATATCCATGACTTTTCTTAACTGCAAGGTCTCCACTGTCAGCATGAAAGGGAAAGTTGAAGCCATTCATCCAGACAAGTCAGGCTTCAGATTCACTTTAGTCCTGAATAATTTGATTGTTTTCATTACCTACTTTAACAAAAATTGAAAAAGAGCTAAATGTGCATAATTATAATCGCAAGGTAGTTTACCTAGGAGCAGAGTTACTTCTTTCTATCATGTGCCCAAGGTCACAGAGCTAGTATGAGGTAGAGCTCCATGGCTCTCCCTCTGGCTTTTGACTCTAACTTGCCAGGGGATCTCAGGCAAATTATTCAGCTTAACTTCACGTTTTCTTACCCAGAATTTCCTCTTTGTAAAATAATAATTCTTAGCACTGTTTCTTCCTTCCTGCCTCTCTCTCCTCCCTTTTCCTCCCTTCAACCCCCATCCTTTCCTTGTTTTTCCCCCTCCTTACTTTTTTAACTTAGAAATAGTATGTTGTGTACCTGCTTTGTGATTGTCACTCTCAGAATCACACTATTATAAATAATTTCCAGTCTTAACACATTTTCCTACTGTATTGTTGAGCACAAAATTATGTTTGTGCAAAAGTGCTTGACTCATTGGCCTCAAAGACACCTGAAGGAACACAGACTTTGTCGTTAGAAGGAAGCCCAAGTCCTAGCTCTGTTATTCACCAAGACAGTGTGCATGTTATGAACATTCTTTCTCTAGGCCTTGATGTTCTCATATGTATAATGGGGTAATAAGGGTAATAGTATGCCGTTGAAAGACTACAAAGATTAAATAGATGGAAGTTGGTTGACCCAGAACCAATGTTTGATAGGTGGTATCTGTAATCTTTCCGGGTGTATTTTACCAGCAAAAGATCAGTATACATCAGACTATGTACTGTTTCAGTGTGTTCCATTTGTGTGGTGGCTATAATAATTTCAAAATCTGTTGTCATTGAAAAGCAGAAATTATTATGGGTGATTATGGGAAATAGGATTGTGTAACAGTAAATAAATTGAGGTTAGTAAGGGGTCTGGATCAGGGAGGATCAGCATCCTCCTTTTTAACTAAGGATGCTGACTGACATAGGGCTTGACTACCTCACAAGCTTGTGTGTGAGAGAGGTAATTATTAGAGTAATGCTCTGTAGACTGTGCTGTTCTACTCAGGGGCCTAGGGTCATATTATTACTCTAAGCCTTGAGTGATTAAAAAATTCAAGCTTTCCAAATCCTTAAAAGCTTTGTGTTTATTAATGTCTTCCAGAATAAGCCTGAAACAACTCGATAGCATGTGTTGATAGCTTTGGAGACTTCTGGATCTGGAGTCACCTTTTCAGATTGGATGACTTTGATTCACTTAATTCTTGGAGTATTCTGATTTTCTCATTTGTAAAATAAAGTTTATAATAGTGACTAATTCCTTGGACGGTTGTGAGGATTAAATGAGCCAGTACACGCAAAGGGCTAGTACCATACCAAATACCTGGGTAAATGCTGGTTGCTTTCAAGCAAAATGCATTTTTGCATTCAAAACTTTTTTTTTTGGTGCCTGTGTTGAATGTATTTTTTTATTTATTTATTTATTTTAAAGATTTTATTTATTTTAAAGATTTATTTATTTATTATTACAGAGCTCACAAGTAGGCAGAGAGGCAGGTGGAGTAGGGGGTGGGGGAGGCGAAGCAGGCTCCCTGCTGAGCAGAGAGCATTAAAAGGGGCTGGATCCCAGGGCCCTGAGATCATGACCTGAGCAGAAGGCAGGGGCTTCACTCACTCAGCCACCCAGGTGCCCCACCACGTGTTGAATTTAATACATGTGTCAGAATCAAGAGTTTGGGAGTGTTTTCAGTATGAATTCAAGTTTTATTTTCTTGTAGGTAAGGGCTGGATTGTCCAGGTTAATCCCCAAGTAAGCTTGTGTCTGTCATTCAAGACAGATGCAAGTCACTTTTATCAGGCAATTACTTCAGGTAAACAAGCATTACATTCTTTGACAGAACATGAAACTATTATGTTCCCTTTTGGTAAAGTGCTGACTTGTTCAAAGCACTTATGAAAGACTGAAAACAGCTCCTGTTTTCTAACATTGTATAATCTTGAGGCCATTTCTAGAGGTTTCTTTCTTTCTTTTTTTTTTTTTTTTTTAAAGATTATTTATTTATTTATTTATTTGAGAGGGAGTGAGTGAGAGAGAGCATGAGAGAGGAGAAAGTCAGAGGGGGAAGCAGACTCCCCAAGGAGCTGGGAGCCCTATGCCGGACTCGATCCCAGAAGTCCGGGATCATGACCTGAGCCGAAGGCAGTCGCTCAACCATCTGAGCCACCCAGGTGCCCGATTTCTAGAGGTTTCTTAACTGAATCTTTGATCATCCCTACCTCTGTGATTAAATTACCAATGTAGAAATGTGTGAAGTAATTTTGGGTTCAGTTCAGAGTAGATCTAACACAAAAACTTGAAACAAGACTGTGAAACCAAGGAGAAAAATTTCTTTTACATGCTAATATATATATAAAGTCCATTAATATCAAACTCAAAGGAGAATGGGATGGAAACACTGACATTATACTATTTTTGTAAGTGACTGAGGAGGAGAGCTGGAGTACAAGGAAGCTTATTAGTTTTGCATCTTTCCCTGAAAATCTGTGTCCTGGCATTTGAGGGGTTCTGCAGGAACATCAGAACAACAATTTGCTAACTCTGAAGATCATGTCTTGATTTCAACCACGTGGCATTGGTGTTTTAGTCCTTCCTTCCAGGGGTGCCCATTTCATTACCCAACAAAACAAATGGTGATTTCTGTTGTTTCAAAAGTTCTAATGCACATCATCTAGAGTGATTAGAGGAAGTCTCACTACGTAACTGCTCTGGTTAAAACCCTCCCCTGACTTTTCATTATGAGCAGTATAAAGTCCAAACCCTCAACATGCTATACAGGGTTCTCTGATTTGGTTGTTGGTTATTTCCAGTACTCTGAGTAGTACATTCGATTACAGTGTCATCGAACAACCTACAGTGGTACAGGGATGCATCCATCAGGCTGCACTTGGCCTTGAAGGCCCGTTGGGGCCCTTCTTCGTCCATCTTCTGACTGTCCAGCTGAGATGATTGCTCTTCTCAAAGCCCTCTGTGATGATTGTTTGCTCTTATTTTTCACTTCCACTTCCCTCATGTTTAGTGATCTGACCTTGTACTTTCATAGCATTAAAAAAAAATGGGGGCGCCTATGTGGCTCAGTTGGCTGAGCATCCCAGCTCTTGGTTTCAGCTCAGGTCAGGATCGCAGGGTCACGAGATCGACCCCCGTGTTCTGCTCTTAGCTTAGCAGGGAGTCTGCTTGAAATTCTTTCTCTCCCTCTCCCCCTGCCCCACCCTTCAACTCTCATGCTTTCTCTCTCTCTCTAAAAGAAATACATTTTAAAAAAAAATCATACTGGGAGGCTGGATGACTCAGTCGGTTAAGCATCTGCTGTGGGCTCAGGTCATGATCTCGGGGTCCTGGATTGAGCCCCATTTTGGGCTTCCTGCTCAGTAGGGAGTCCGTTTCTCCCTTTGCCCCCTCCAATTCTCTCTCTCCCTCTCTGTCTCAAATAAAGAAATGAAATATCTTAAAAAAAATAAATCATATAGTGTGAAAACACTACTGAAATTATCTAATTACTCACCTGTCTACCAAGATAAATTGCTTCATATTGGTATCTCCTGTTAGCTCAGCACCAAAATCTTGGCAAAGATTTTCTGAGCCAAACTATTATCATATGTTGCATTCTGAACACCTGATGGATCTGGGTACTTAACCATCTTTATGCCTACTGACCTCAGTTGATGTGTGACCTTAGCTGATATAGGGAGAGTGATTTGGAAGGTAGGAAGAACTTTAGAACATTACTATTATGCATTGATGTCAATAAGAAATGCGTATAACCGTTCCTGCAGCACTGGCCCACACAAACATACATTGTTCAACCATAATTCTGTTTGGAGAGAGAAATGGGCCACTTAGGCTTGTAGAAGAGCCTATGGATTTTAAAAAAGGTGGGGGAGGAAAAGGTGGGCAAGTTGCTGGCCATCTTTAAGGAAATAATACAATAGGTTGAATGGCAAGTGCCAGTGAGAGTCTACTAATTCAAGATGTATAGAAGGTTTAATAGCCAGAAAAGATGTTAGACCTAATACTGTTGCTGATGAAGAAAATACACACTTTATCTCCCCCTGTTTTCTCCATCTATGAGAGTGGTAATACGGATATTCCTCGTTGCAGAAGAAGAATATGAGCTTGGGGAGATTGAGAAAGTTATTCCACGTCTTAACATCGAGTCAGTCTTCAGACCTGGTCTGTTGGCTCCTAAGCCATTGCTTCATATCAGTATTTGTCATCTCCTTGGATTGCCTAGTTAGGGTGTTTTTCTTGATATGTAATAGTAATGAATATGTCTATTGTAAATAGAGTAAACAGATTCTTCTTCCACACCTTACCCACATTCAGGATGCTTCCTTCCAGATTTTCTTTTCGTAGTCTGTATGACTTAATAATTAGCTGGTGCAGTAGACAAGGACGGGGTATCCTATAGATTCAGACACTGATGTGTATAATCTCTATCGATGAAAGTGAGGGAAGGGCGCCCTGGTGGCTCAGCTGGTTAAGCGACTGCCTTCGTTCGGCTCAGGTCATGATCCCGGAGTCCCAGGAAGGAGTCCCGCATCGGGTTCCCAGCTCCATGGGGAGTCTGCTTCTCCCTCTGACCTTCTCCCCTCTCATGCTCTCTCTCACTCTCTCTTAAATAAATAAATAAAATCTTAAAAAACAAAACAAAACAGGGAAGACAAATATGACCATAGAAGCTTTAGATGGTTCATTTTGAGCATTTAAGAATTTAAGACAGGGGGACGCCTGGGTGGCTCAGTTGGTTGGACGACTGCCTTCGGCTCAGGTCATGATCCCGGAGACCCGGGATCGAGTCCCGCATCGGGCTCCCAGCTCCACGGGGAGTCTGCTTCTCCCTCTGACCTTTTCCTCGCTCATGCTCTCTCACTGCCTCTCTCTCAAATAAATAAATAAAATCTTAAAAAAAAAATTAAAAAAAAAAGAATTTAAGAGAGGTGTGGTTAAGGAATTTAGGAAAAAATGATGTTTCAGTGCTTAAGATCAAAGATCTCTTTATGTGTGGAAGAAGGTCAGAGAAGGATAAATAAGTGAAGTTTTCACATTTCTTCTGTGATGAGAATCCACCATGTCCTGGAACACAACTCTACAGAGCTAGAACAGCAACATATAGTGTACTTTAAAACTTCTTGATATGCTTTTGATGCCCAGTTTTCCAAGTTCTGAAGTTTTAAACTTAGGCAACCTTGTAGCATGGTCTATTTTTTTTTTCTTTTTCTTTTTTTTTTTCTTTTTCCTTATATCAGTTAAGCTCAGTTTAGGATGTAGAACGAAAAACTTAACATTTCTGGAATCTATAAAACTTCTCAGATTTTAAGTAATTACTGTGTCACAAAGAGCAAAGTCTACCGCCTGCCCTAATTTGCAAACGAAAGCTCCAAAAAGTACTGTAAATGAGAGATGACACATAAAAATTAAATAATGAAGTAGATGTGCAAAATTATTTGTGCAGATTTGGCACTTAAATCCTACAGCAGCTGAAGCATGTCTTTTCAATTTCACTTAAAGCTGGATGTGCCGCTCACACAGTCCTCTCTTCACTTCCTGAGGAAGTAGATCCCCATTTTCCCCCCTATGGGGAGAGAGTCCCTGTGCTACCCAAGCTATCCCCGTTTACATTCATGCCCCCATCGTCCTCGGATTCCCCAGCAAAGCAGCTGCTTTGAAAAGAAGCCCAAAGGATTTTCTTGCAATGGCCACCCACTCACCCTTTTTGCTGACCCAAGAAGAAAGTCCCCCCCCCCCCAGCATTATTTACAGTAAGAACTTGAGGGTTTAAAGTACATTTTTCATATTCTTCTGTGGCTTTTTTTTTTTTCTTTTTTCTTTTTAAATCTAGGGAATATTATCAAGTAAGCTTCCAAGGGGGACTTGAAGGAGAATTTTGAAACACAAAATAGTTTACATTTACTTTGAAGATTAACTCAGAACCCTTTTAAACATTGTAAAAATCTGTGATGCCAATACTTACATCCTGATGTGTTGGAAAGGTCTTGTTAATTTCTGCTATGCATCTTCTTTATTGAATTTGGAGTCTCTACTGCTAAGTATAATTTAAGGAACATCATGGTGAAAAATTGGAATAAAAGAGCTTGCCACTTATTATTGCATTTTCACACTAATAGGCACAACTGAGGCCTATTTTGGTGGGGGGGGCAAAGAGTCATTTGAGTCCGCTGATGAGTAGTCTGGCATGCAACTTTGTTTCTTGCATTCAAGTGATGGAAGAGGGGAGCAGTAATAGTATGTCTCAGTTACTCTGAAGAAAGGTAACGTTTTTATTCTTTAGTCAAACTAGGAATGGATCTGGATTACAAAAACAAACCATCAGTTCTATGAACTTTTTTTTTTTTTTTTTGCCTGCCTTAGTACGGATGACCACTAGGTAAGTTAACCAATGCTTTGGGAAGGGATAAGATTAGCATTTTTTTTTTTTTAATTTTTTTAAATTTTTTTTCAGCATAATAGAGTTCATAGTTTTACACCACACCCAGTGCTCCATGCAATGCGTGCCCTCCACAATACCCACCACCTGGCTCCCCCAACCTCCCACCCACCGCCCCTTCAAAACCCTCAGGTTGCCCTCCAGAGTCCACAGTCTCCCATGGTTCATCTCCCCCCCAAATTCCCTCAACTCCCTTCTCCTCTCCATCTCCCCATGTCCTCCGTGTTATTTGTTATGCTCCACAAATAAGTGAAACCATATGATAATTGACTCTCTCTGCTTGACTTATTTCACTCAGCATAATCTCTTCCAGCCCCGTCCATGTTGCTACAAAAGTCTGGTATTCATCCTTTCTGATGGAGGCATAATACTCCATGGT
>PISX010012715.1:0-59649 GCA_004024625.1 Mellivora capensis
GCAAATCAACCAATGTGATACAAATACGTTAATAAAAGAAAGAACAAGAACGATATGATACTCTCAACAGATGCTGAAAAAGCATTTGACAAAGTACAGCATCCTTTCCTGATCAAAACTCTTCAAAGTGTAGGGATAGAGGGCACATACCTCAATATTATCAAAGCCATCTATGAAAAATCCACCACAAATATCATTCTCAATGGAGAAAAACTGAAAGCTTTTCCGCTAAGGCCAGGAACATGGCAGGGATGTCCATTATCACCACTGCTATTCAACATAGTACTAGAAGTTCTAGACTCAGCAATCAGACAATGAAAGGAAATTAAAGGCATCCAAATCGGCAAAGAAGAAGTCAAACTATCACTCTTTGCAGATGATGTGATACTTTATGTGGAAAACCCAAAAGACTCCACTCCAAAACTGCTAGAATTTGTACAGGAATTCAGTAAATTGTCAGGATATAAAATCAATGCACAGAAATCAGTTGCATTTCTTTACACCAACAACAAGACAGAAGAAAGAGAAATTAAGGAGTCAGTCCCATTTACACTCGCACCCAAAATCATAAAATACCTAGGAATAAGACTAACCAAAGAGGCAAAGAATCTATACTCAGAAAACTATAAAGTACCCATGAAAGAAATTGAGGAAGACACAAAGAAATGGAAAAATGTCCCATGCTCCTGGATTGAAAGAACAAATATTGTGAAAATGTGTATGCTACCTAAAGCAATCTACACATTTAATGCAATCCCTATCAAAATCCCATCCATTTTTTTCAAAGAAATGGAACAAATAATCCTAAAATTTATATGGAACCAGAAAAGACCTCGAATAGCCAAAGGAATATTGAAAAAGAAAGCCAAAGTTGGTGGCATCACAATTCCGGACTTCAAGCTCTGTTACAAAGCTGTCATCATCAAGACAGTATGGTACTGGCACAAAAACAGACACATAGATCAATGGAACAGAATAGAGAGCCCAGAAATAGACCTTCAACTCCATGGTCAACTAATCTTCAACAAATCAGGAAAGAATGTCCAATGGAAAAAAGACAGCCTCTTCAACAAATGTTGTTGGGAAAATTGGACAGCCACATGCGGAAAAATGAAATTGGACCATTTCTTTACACCACATACAAAAATAGACTCAAAATGGATGAAAGACCTCAATGTGAGACAGGAATCCATCAAAATCCTTGAGAAGAACACAGGCAGCAACCTCTTCGACCTCAGCCACAGCAACGTCTTCCTAGGAACATCACCAAAGGCAAGGGAGGCAAGGGCAAAAATGAACTATTGGGATTTCATCAAGATCAAAAGCTTTTGCATGGCAAAGGAAACAGTTAACAAAACCAAAAGACAACTGACCAATGGGCGAAGATATTTGCAAAGTACATATCAGATAAAGAGCTAGTATGCAAAATCTATAAAGAGCTTAGCAAACTCAACACCCAAAGAACAAATAATCCAATCAGGAAATGGGCAGAGGACATGAAGAGACATTTCTGCAAAGAAGACATCCAGATGGCCAACAGACACATGAAAAAATGCTCCACATCACTCTGCATCAGGGAAATACAAATCAAAACCACAATGAGATACCACCTCACACCAGTCACAATGGCTAAAATTAATAAGTCAGGAAATGATAGATGCTGGTGAGGATGCGGAGAAAGGGGAACCCTCCTACACTGTTGGTGGGAATGCAAGCTGGTGCAACCGCTCTGGAAAACAGCATGGAGGTTCCTCAAAATTTGAAAATAGAGCTACCCTATGATCCAGCAATTGCACTACTGGGTATTTACCCTAAAGATACAAATGTAGTGATCCGACGGGGCACGGGCACCCGAATGTTTATAGCAGCAATGTCCACAATAGCCAAACTATGGAAAAAATCTAGAATGGATAAAGAAGTAGTGTATATATATATATATATATATATATATATATATATATATATATACACACACAATGGAATACTATGCAGCCATCAAAAGAAATGAAATCTTGTCATTTGCGAAGATATGGATGGAACTAGAGGGTATTACGCTTAACGAAATAAGTCAATTGGAGAAAGCCAACTATCATATGATCTCCCTGATATGAGGAAGTGGAGATGCAACGTGGGGGTTTGGGGGGCAGGAAAAGGATAAATGAAACAAGATGGGATCGGGAGGGAGACAAATCTTAAGAAACTCTTAATCTCACAAAAGAAACTGAGGGTGGCTGGGGGGAGGGGAGCAGGGAGAGGGTGGTGGGGTTATGGACACTGGAGAGCGTATGTGCTATGGTGAGTGCTGTGAAGTGTGTATACCTGGCAATTCACAGACCTGTACCCCTAATAATACATTATATGTTTATAAAAAAAATAAAAATAAATTTAAAAAAAAGAATAAAATCCCCAAACAATTTGCTTACAGGATTTGCTTTTAGACATTAACAATCTTTTTAAAAAAATTTTTTTTAATTATTTTTTTTTTTTATAAACAGAGAAACAGATTCCCTTGCTGAACAGGGAGCCCAACATAGGGCTTGATGCCAGGACCCTTGGATTATGACCTGAGCCAAAGGCAGTTGCTTAACTGACTGAGCCCCCCCAGGCGCCTCATGATCCAAGAATTTGACCATTTCTATATTTCAGTGGTTCTCATTTAGGGGTGATTTTGCCTCTTACCCTAGTGGACATTTGGTGATGTCTGGAGAAATTTTGGTTGTCAGATTTGGAGAAGTGCTTCTAGGATCTACAGGGCAGAGGTCAGGAATGCTGTTAAATATCTTGCAATGGTTAGGACAGTTCTTCCCACCACCCAAATAATTATCAAGCTCAGTGTCCTTAGTTCCAGCACTGAAACTATCCATCTGATTTGCTTTGTATAGTGCAACAATAGGGTCAGTAAGTTACATGATTAAAATTCTTGTACTTCTGAAGTTCTGGAGAGAGGTCCTTTCTCTAAATATGACTGTTAACTTCAGAGAAGTTTTTCCACAGGTTAATTTTTGATGATAGTTTTCTTGTATATGTGTGGTTAACAGTTGTATGGAGGAAAGAAAGAAAGAAATCAGAATGTTTGATGTAGATATAAATATAGTGACCAATGACTATGTAATAAATAAGATAATAGAGCTTTATAGAGTTTGTTTGACTTACTCATTCTCATATATTTACTGGAATGGCTGGGCTTCCCAGTCTGTTATCTCTTAGACCAAACTGAAATAAAAATTTTACCCATAATTTATAACATTATTGTAATTATTATATATATAAATATATAAATATATAAAAAAAATATAAAAAAAAATTAATGTAACAATAAGTTCTTTTGAAACAAATATGATGCCAAATAATCGTTTGAGAAATAGAGAGTAGCATTGGTTTCGGAATGGTTAAATTATTTCCAACATGTATAAATGATTTATATAAAAAGTTGCCCTTTGAATAACCACTCAATTCAGAAATATCCAGTAAATATTTGTTCCCCTAAAGGATCTGAACTGAACCTGAAATGTTAATATCACAAGAGTTGAAATGCTGTTTCTATTTTAGAAAAAACAATTATGGAAACTCATAGACATTCTCACTCTTTTGATATCAACTTATAATTATTTAGGGTTTGATTATCTTCTGTGTGAAATGTGAAAGTCCTTACTCTCCTGATATTCTGCTTTTTTTTTCATTTTGTTACTCATTAGCACCTGTCCTAGAGAGAAAGAGCAAGGAAAGGGCTCCAGGCAGTCAGTGTTTTTACTTGTTAGTAATAATCAGGAAGGGAGAAGAGGAAAGGTAGAAATAGGTTTTATCATCCTCAGAGGGATTAGATGTGACTCACTGCAAAAGCCATAGAAAACAAAGAATAATGCGTCACAAATCCTTTATGAGGGATACTATTCAGTTGTTAAATAAAGTGGCCCCATTATCTCTTTAGCTCATTAATCATAAATAAAAATACATATTTTCTGTGTTTTGCAAGTTACAGTTCTGCTTCTCATCATTTATTCTATTGTCACAATGTCCCTTTAAAATAATCAGACATGTATTAATTTCTACTTTTGTACAGATAAAATAGCTGAAGTTCAGAGAAGTTATTTTTTTTAGGTTACATACTTGGAAAATCATCAAGCTAAGGGTGTTATGACTCCTTAACTAAACTTAGACTCTTTTTAATGTTCTAATCAATCCATTCATTTAAAATAGGATTTTAAGTGGGAAAATGAATGAATCATTATTTTTGTTTTTTTGAAGAGCAAATTTTCATAAAGACTTGTTCTAATAACTACAATAAAGTTATTTGTATGTGCCTAATTTAATGCATTCTTAGAAAGTAAAAAGATATTTTGAGGAAGTTTAGAATTTTTTGTTCTGACTTGTTAGTGTGCATGTTTAATGTTTTATTAAAAGTAGATTTGTGTAAAGGTTATATATGGGATCATCCATGGATATTTCAGGCACTTCCATTGAAACATCTGTCTGCAAATTGTAAAGTCTTAGAGAACAGTGTCTAAACAATGTCATATTCTCTGGAGTATCTAGCAGGTTTTGTGGCACACAGTAGATTTAGAATATATAAAAGAAGCAAATACATTAAAGAATGAATGAGTAGCTTGTATGCGAGTCTTAAAAAGGTAAAAATAGATACATACTTTTGATATCATATAGGAGGACTGAAGTTTTGAGTGGGGAAGAATCACTGTCTTGTGCTATCTTTAGGACTTTGTTGATTATCCCCCTGGGAATGAATATAAATGCAAAATTAATTTCAAATGAATTTAAGATGTATCTTTAAATAAAGGTCTGCCACTCCTCTTTATTACAGTGCTCAAAGTCAAAGTACAGTTGAGCTCTAGACAAGTAGTCAATTAAACATTGAAAAAAATAGAACCATTTTGGTTTGGAGAGGTCACTTTTTCCTGGTTAGCAGAGAAGCAAAACATGCCCCTCAAATATACTTTTTATTAAAAGTTGGACTCAACTCATGAAAATGTCTGAATGAATTTGTGGCATACGTTCCCAGCAACTGAAAATATTATTATGGTCACTTTGAGACTAAGAGGAACTTGAATTATTTCTTGAACTTAAAGGATAGAAGCTACAGGTTAAGTAACCTTAGATAATGGCTCTTTGATGAAGGATTTTATTATTAGTGTTTCAGGGAATAGAGCCAGACAGCAGAATAAGATTTGTCTTGATCTTGAGGGCAAGCCACAACTAAAATCCAGCCTTAGCAAAATAAGAGATATGACAGAGCCAGTAGCTCACTTTCTTCAGGTGGGCATTCATCAGCAGGAGAAAATGGGTATGTTTTTCATGAGACTAAGCAAGCCTTTTTTCTCTACAGTAATTTTTCACAAAGAATAAAAGTTGCAAAAAACATCAACAATCTTACTAATGCAAATAATAGTGCCTTCCTACATGCTAAAATGCACTAACCAACCAACAAAGTTTTTTTTGGTTGTTGTTGTTATTATGTCTGTGCTCTGATTTTTAACCCAAACAGCTATGCTAGCTATTCTCTAAGTTTTAGTGGCACTTTCTTTTCTTTCCTTCTTTCTACATAGACTATAATCACTTTTGCAATCCATCTTACAGATTTTGTATTCTCTCAGGATTTTATTCATCTTTGTATTGTTGACCTGACTCCACAAAGCCTTGAACAGAGTCGGTATCAAATATATGTTTGCTGAATAAAGAATGACTAAAAGGAGAGGGGTGCATAAAACAGGGTTAGGGAAATGGTTAAATAATATTTAAGACCATGTTTGAATATGATTTTTGCACTTTCAGAGATTAAATAGAATCGTAGAAAATTTGAGCTTGGAGAGAGTATAGAAATCATTTGTTTCAACCTTATCATTGTCACTGTAAAAGCAGGAATCTCAGGGTATTTGATCTAATTTAAAAGAATCTTTATTTTCATATATATGTATTTTTATTTTTTTAAGATTTTATTTATTCATTAGAGAGAGAGCTTAGAGGGAGATTAAGAGGGAGAAGCAGTCTCCCCGCTGAGCAGGGAGCCTGATGCAGGGCTTGATCCCAGGACCCAGGATGCTTAACCAACTGAGCCACCCAGGTGCTCTGTTTTACTCTTTTTAACCCCTTAAGCCCCTCTGAAGGTGGAGTGATTTATAAGGGGTAAATGTGAGAAGGTGGGTTTGGTAGGACTCCTCTCAGGGTGGTTAGATCATAGAGGATAAGGTTATTCCATTGTTCTTGCAGCTTCTGGGGAATGTTTGCTAAGATTGACATGGCTGAATGTGAAAGTCAGCTTTGTTCACATATTAATGAGCCATATTGGCTAAAATAAGTAAAACACCTTACTGTTTTACCTCTCAGGAACAAGGATAATGTTTTGATCTCTGTATTGACTCTTGGTTTTATTTCTTAATAAAACAGAATTAAGAAAGCAAAGATAATTTAGTTAATTTGGGCCTCCTCAGGAGATCCCTTCCCTTTGATGCAGAGAAACGTGTTTTAAATAGCTCAAGTATATAGCACCATGAATCATGGAACACTGCATCAAAAACTAATGATGTACTGCATGGTGACCAACATAACATGATAAAAATAAATAAATAAATAAATAAGTAGCTCAAGTATGTCATGCAATTACATTTGCTTATGTATTCTCTCAAATTTTTTAAATAACTCGATGACCATCTTAATAGCAGTTTCTAGGTATTTAATCATGCCCAACAATCCTAGACTCCTAGTTTCATATTCTATTAAAGGAAGAACCTGAAGTCTTATTGTCTAGAAGTACTTGAACTGTCTTTCTGGAATAAATCATTGTAATCTACAGTCCAACTTTTACCTGCCATATACAAAAAGTTATAGCTATCTTGTATTACTTGGTATAAGTCAAACCTAGAATACAGTACTTCTTTTTTATATTCTGTAATTCACATAACCTGCATAGATTTCCATTTAGAAATTTTTTCCAGGTGTACATTTTATTAATATTTAAAAATAAATGAAACAAAAATATATGAATGTATTCTTATTATAAAAAGAAAGTACACCAGAAAGAAAGTATTACTCTTTCTGAATCCATTATCCTTTCAAGAGACAAAAATTTTTATAAGTTTGATGGGAATCTTTCCAAATGTGTTATATGTTTTGATACGTAATTTTATTTTGTAATCTTATTTAAAAGATGATGATACATATATTGCCTTGCTTATGGATTTTTAAATTTTTATTTAATATAGTACAAAATAATGCATTCAAATATTTGAATGTTATGAAGCATAATAGTAAAACACTTCTAGAAGAGTCACGCCTGAAGAATTAAAAATATTATTAGTATCTTTGAAGCTAGTTATATATAATACTCTCATCTTCTTATTATTAATCCCCTTACCCCCAGTTCACTACTATCCTAAATTTTTTGTTCTTTTTTGTCCTGGGTTTGAAAATCATTTTACCACATATGTTCATATCCATAAACAATATACAGTTTAGTTCTGAAGTTTGTAAAAGTGGCATTATAGCATACAAAGACTCCTGCAAACTTTTCCCTGATACTCAACATTCTATGATTTGTTCATACTGTTGCACACAGTTATGTTTTATTCATTTTTACTGAAATATCTACTGCAGGTTCCATCCTATTGGACAGTATGTAGGTTGTCAATCGTTTTGATTTATAATGAACCATGCTGCCATGAATATTCGTGTATGTTTCTGGTTCACCGGTGAATGAGTTTATTGAGGATATAAAATTAGGAGTGCAGTTTCTGAGCTGTGGGGAATATATGTCTTCAGCTTTACAAAACAATGCTGAGCTGTTTTCCAAAGCAATAATACCAATTTATAGTTGTATGAATATTGGATAAGCATTCCCAATACTCCACATCCTTGTCAATGCTTGATACATCAGTAAGAGGACCACTATTCTATTTGTTCCACTAATAATTTCTCTTTTTGTAAACCCCAACCATCTCTCCTAGTTGTTATAGCCTTATAGTAAGCCTTGGTAAATGTGGGGCAGTTCCACCTGTCTTGATTTTCTTCTTCAAGGCATCTTGATTATATGTGTGGTTTTGCTCTTTTACATACAATTTAGAATCAGCTTGTAAAATTTCTCAAATATCCTTTCTGGTTACTGTTAGGTATTATTTTGCATCTAGAGATCAGTTAAGGGAGAATTGATATCTTTAAATACTTGGACTTTCCATCTATAAAAATACCATATTTCTCTGTACAATATAATGTTCTTTCTGATTACTTCCCCAAACTAGATTTCAAGATGCCATGTACAAATTCATATGCAAACAAACACCATTTTCTTACTACTTGATTCCAAAAATTTGTATTCTTTTGCTGTGAATGACTAACCCAGTGATTATTACAAACATGATGACCACCTAACACCTGAATGGGTATTGGTGCCATGTTATCGATGGGACAGAAAATAGCTTGTCCTTGCAAATAAGTTATTGCTCACAGCAGTAGTGGGGGGGGGGAAGATGGCCAGCTAGAAAAAGAAAGAACAGAGCTAAGGTCTTAGAAAGAATCATGGTATTCTGCTTGTCCTCAAGGTAGCCTAGAGAAATAAGAATGAGAGAGCTAAACATCTGAAGCATGACAAAATCTAATTTAAGACAGGAAGCAACATAGTTGTGAGAATATAGAACCTTGCTGTCTTGTTGTTGAGTAGAACTCAATAACTCCTTATTGTTATTTTCGATGCAAAAATTGAGGATTTAAAGAAGTCAGAATTATGCAGGTGATTAGATTACATCAACATCACACCTTAACTTCCTGACATATGCCTTGGCTAACTACCAGCATGTACTTGTCCTAAAAGTACAGGTATTAGCCTCCAGATGAACCAGTGGATGAAATGCCAGTGACTGTCGATGTGATTTCTCCTTGCCCTTCACTTTCACAGCATTAGCTGTGTCTGACCTACCATATATATTTTACATAACTTTGAAATTTTTTACTCACTTAAAATACAAAGAAAGTAAAATGTATATGCTAAATTATTACAATGATTTCTTTTCAGTTTTAAAGACTCAGAAACAGGAACCTTTCTCTTTTTCTCTTCATCAGATCTCAGACAATGTTATTGAATGTTCTGCTCCTAATGAGTACCATTCAACAAGACCATTTCTGCATCACTTACACTGGTCCCTGTATTTTGTGATTTCCTTCTCAAGACTTATTTTTTATGTGCACAAAATGTGACTATATACAATACACACACACACACACACACACACACACACACACACACCACCCAATCTGGCCCTTCATCATATATTGATTGTATGGCTAGCATGCCTTTAACTGATGACTTCAGTATGACATTTTACCACCTTATTTTTCTGTTTCATGACCCAATGTTTGGCCAGATGGTTTTGTTTAGGGTCAATCAAGCCATGCCAAATTTTCTATTATTGAAGTTCTGGAAAGCATAAATAGTCCATTATCTTTGGTTTGAAATAGAAGTTACAGGGCAGAGAAGATAGTCTATTTTGGCTTGAGGGGCATAGTATAAAAAAGAACTGAAGTGTTTCAAAAATAGGGGATGTATCCACAACATAAAGCAAACCTAGTCTCCAGTGTGTTTTCCAGTGACTGTAATGAACATCAGTACTTGATTCCTAGAAATTTGTTAAATATTGAATATCTGTTGGGCATTATGCTGGATAGATAGAATTTAAAACAGAGAAAGTAATATGGAATTGTGTGAAACGTGATAATACATAGAGTCATGCTGATAGACAGTTCTAGAGGAGGAGGAGGGGGAGAGCCTGAGGAATCTACAGTCTTGGAGGAGTAATGAGAGGGTCACTGAAAGGGAAGTAGACAAATGATGTTGCTCTGACAGTGGATACAACAGTTAAGCTGGAGCACGGGGTCCTGGAGGAGAGCAATTAGAAATAGAGGAGAAGGATGTTTTAGGAATGGGTTTTGGGGATGCCTGGGTAGCTCAGTCGCTTAAGCACCCCACTCTTGATTTCCACGCAGGTCTTGATTTAGGTTCATGGGTTCAGCGTGGAGTCTACTTAAAAAAAAAAAAAAAGGTTCCAGAAGAAAACCCTGATAACCAGGCTCTGAAATATGAGTGGTTTAATCAGCCAAAAGACAAGAATGATTTTGTTTGCTTACTCATTTTTCTCTTCAGAGTTTCTGATACACATAAGGGAAAACTAATCAATAACATTTTACTACTCTGCCTTTGCTGTTCCTTTCCAGCTTACTGTCTCTCTGGAAAGGTTTCCCAATGGATACTTTTCAGAGCTGGAGCACCTTGCTAAGATCATTCCTGTTTTTTGGGAGACTTCCTTTGACTGACTAGGTTTGCTATCTTGCTAACCCTTTTTTTCTAAGGAAGATATTCCCTTATTTTTATCCCTTTCTGCCTGGTTTGTATACACTCAAATTTGGCATCCGCAGTCCATCAATAGACCTTTCATAAAACTAAAGAGAGAGTGGAGAGAAAATTCTATAGATATTTTCTAGACATGAAAACTTTTTCTATTCTTAGGACTATTTCCTTGCCTTTGCATTTCCTTAAGAGTAGTTTTGCAAATTAAAGGCATTGGTCTATTTTATTTATTTATTTTTTAAGATTTTATGTATTTATTTGACAGACAGAGATCACAGAGAAGGAGGCAGAGAGAGAGGAGGAAGCAGGCTCCCTGCTGAGCAGAGAGCCCGATGGGGGGCTTGATCCCAGGACACTGAGATCATGACTTGAGCCGAAGGCAGAGGCTTTAACCCACTGAGCCACTCAGGCACCCCCATGGGTCTGTTTTAGTTCATTGTTGGATCATATCACACACTTTACTTCAGTTCCTTTAGGGTATTCTTTTTAGCACACTATTATTATCCCTTGAGGATTTAAATTATGATCTGCCCTATAGTATTCCCTTTGCATTATATCACAAATGTTATTTGTAAGTGCAAGAGCTTAAGAAGAAGGACTTATAGGAAAGTACTAAGAGGCCCAAAATTCTTATTTTTCAGTGTATTTTATTAATTACAGATTTGTCAGTCACAAATACTCATTCACATAAATAGAGGTACATGTGCCCCAATAAAGGTACAGTCTAGTTATTACTTTGGACCCCAGTGCCTATCCTGAGTTGTATAGCCAAGTGAGAATATTGCAAGAGGTAATCGAGAAAAGAGAAAGCAGGAAGGAGAGAAAGGCCATGAAAGAAGGTAAGAAGGATTAATATGATGTTAACCAGGGAAAACAACAATAAGATATTTGTAAAACAGAAGAGATGGAGGTAGAGAGGAGTATAAGGGCAGGGTAGATGTATGGATGTAGGTGGAGAAGATGTGCGTGGCATGAGTAAGTTATAGATTCCAAAATAATTGCTCTCTTATTGCACCTTGTGGGACATACTGATTTTAATGCTTTGTTGCTTGGCTTCCTGCATTTTTCTAAATTTTGTTGCTGGAACCACTTACTGTCTACCTGTGGTGCACACTGCAGAATATATCCTGGGATTCTGATTCTGGCTTTATGAAAATTACTCAGTTGATCACTTACTAATGGCTGGTAATCTAAGTATCAGTCTGTTGTTTAGTTTTTTAAAGAATAGTGTAAAGGTGCGCATGATTTGCGTTTTATTTATGTTTAAGATTTTATTTATTTATTTGACAGAGAGAGACACAGGAAGAGAGGGAACACAAGCAGGGGGAGTGGGAGAGGGTGAAGCAGGCTTCCCACAGAGCAGGGAGCCCAACGCGGGGCTCAATCCTAGGACCCTCAGATCATGACCTGAGCCGAAGGCAGCCGCTTAATGACTGAGCCACCCAAGTGCCCCATGATTTGCTTTTTGGTTTAAAAATAATCCACATTCAAATCTGGTTCTGAGATTTTAAAAATTTGTAGATCTTAAGAAATTTTTTTTTTTACAATGTATGTTTTAACTGATTTTTGTAGTTTAATATTAAGGACTATAGAATCATAGGCCGGCCATTGGAATCATGTGTTCATGTAAGTGACATAATTTGTTGGTAGATTCTCAGTTTGAATTCTGGAATCAGATTACCTGTGTGTAAATCTGGGTTTTAATATTTTCTAGCCATGAGATATTCTTGAATAATTTAGCCTCTCTGATCCTTAATTTCCTCCTGTGTTGAAAAGGAATCTTAATAGTACCTACTTCAGAGTTGAGGTATTGAATACATGAGACCCAAGGTGAAACTAAGCTTGTTCCCTCTTGAAATATTTGTGGACATGTTCCTTCTACCTGGCCATAGACCCCCCCAGGTCTTTTCATGGCTCCATCCTCTATTTCATTCAAGTCTCTTGTCACTGAACATTGATTGTGGAAGAGTATCCATCTTCTTCCCTTGTACTATCTTGCTTTGTCTTTTTTTTCCTTCTTTGTCCTTCCCTCTTATATAACACACTGTCTGCTTCTTCCATTGTAGAGAATTTGTCCAATTTGTTTATCATCTTATTCTTGACACACAGATGTTTCAACAAATATTTATCAATGACTGAATGAATTAATATAATTTACATAAAACACTTACCTAAGGAGACTACCATTAATTTTAACCAGTAAAGTGCTAACGTGATAAATATGAATTCTTGCGTTCTGTTTGTGTTAAAATATGTATTAGGTAAATGTCATTTTGACCCTGAGATGATAAAGTTACAAAGTATTCTTTTTGTAAGTCATCGTCAATACAATTCTTAAATTGTACTCTAAATGTTTAATCAGCTTTTTGGTATTTGAGGACATTAAGAAACTTTTCTTAGGTTTTATATTCTAGAATGTATATTTTTGTTAAAAAATAAACAACTAGGGTTGACTGGGGGCTCAGTCAGTTAAGCATCTGCCTTTGGCTCTGGTCATGATGGCAGGGTCCTGGGATGGAGTCCTATATCAGGCTCCCTGCTCAGCAGGGAATCTGCTTCTCCCTCTCCCTCTGCCTGCCACCCCCATATACAAATATAAGATATAAATACAAATATATAATATGCAAAATATGAGTACAAATAGAATATATACAAATATATATAAATATATATATTATATGTATAAATATATATATATATATATAAATACAATAAATAAATACAAATGCATAATATACAAAATACATTCTACTCTCTTCTATTAATAGAATACACACACACACACACACACACACACACACACAATGTTATCAAATTATGAAAGAAATTCACCTACCCAAACTGGTCACTATTAATGAACATAGAATCTGGATTTTCCCCCTTTTCCTAGAGGAGAGGTTCATTATTATTATTGAGATTTCATTGAATAACCACTAAGATCTATATTATATATTGATAGACATATGACATATAAACTATATTTTCATTGTTTAAAATACAATTTTAGAAATGATTTATTGTTTATTTAATACACAATAAAAATTACAGTGCATTAAGCAAACTACCCTGTAAATAGAAAGGAGTATCACAATTATTTAAACTAATATTTGGAAAAGGATGCTTCTTTCAAATGAAAACGTGACTTCACCTGCCATTCTAATCTGTATATTGAGTACAGCATCAATCACAAGCTGTTTCTCTTCTCATTCATTTAACCTGCCTTGATAAATGGTTGTGTGTGTTTTTGTGGGGAGTGAGGCTGAGTAGGGTCATTCTACATTCTGCCCGAGTTTCCTGTTTTAAAGATAAAGAAATGTCAACAGCCAATTTTCTTTTCATTTTTGATATTTAATTTCAGTATTTTTGTGTATAACAGTAAAAAGGAAAACTAAAGAATAAAGAGATTAATTCATTCTTCTAAAATAATACAGAATTTTATGCAAAATCTACTATTCATTTTATTAATAGCTAAGATTAATTTTCTTTTAAGTAACATTTTTTCTGATTAAAAACCAATACAGGGGCACCTGGGTGGCTCAGTGGGTTAAGCCTCTGACTTTGGCTCAGAAATGATCTGAGGGTCCTGGGATGGAGCCCTGCATCAGGCTCTCTGCTCAGTGGGGAGCCTGATTCCCCCATCCCTCTGCCTGCTTGTGATCTCTGTCTGTCAAATAAATAAATAAAATCTTTAAAAAATACAATTTTATTATTGAAAATAAGATAGTATGAAGAAAAATATATAAATGACCCATGATCCTTTATATATACAGATAATATTTATTTAAGGCTTCAATGAACACATATATACAAATATTATGTGAGTACTTAAAATCTTGGTTATTCTTTTTTATTTTAATTTCTTTAGGTTTTCTTTAACTACCTGTTTTGTTATGGTTTTGTGTTTGTTTTGTTCACATTGTTTCTCTTTGACTGTATATACTCTACTATGAACAATTACTCTATTAACCTGAAAAAGAAAAAGTCAACAGTTGTTATCATTTTACTACTTAGCTGAAAAGATTTGAAATAAGTTTTTAATACTCTTTGAATCAGAAAATTATCTACTTGTAAAGAATTGAAGAGAGTTTTTAATCTTACCAAATTTAGGTATATACATATTTATAAAATTATAGGCTTTAGAAAATTTAAGCTTATGCTTTGATTATAAGAGTGAACTTTGAGTCATTACATGCATGCAAAGTTAAAACAATTCCTCCAAATTTATGGGATGGCACAATTATAATTAGTGGAAATACAATATATTCTTTGCTCTTCAACTAGAATTATGTGTAATATGTGTCATCCTTAGACCCCATGTGAGGGAGGAAGCTTTTGTAAAGTACCAGTGGTTTTGCAAAGGTGGGTTTAGCCATAGCAAACCTCAAGAATAGTATTACTTCTGGAATCATCATGCATTTGGTGATTTCCTTCAAAAATTCCATTATGAGCAAAGATGCATCATTCCCTAGTCTTCTGTAGTATTAAGTCATCCATGAGGCTTCTCATAATTTCTCAGGCAATAGCTCTGGTTTGATAACTGTCATTTTTGTATGGTGCTGTCAAACATTTAATTGATTTTTCAAAATAACACACTTTCCCATTCATATTTCAGTGGACTGGGTAGAAAAGGACTGTCCATAAGAAACTTTAAGGCTGAAAGTCAGCTAGGTAATTTAATGCTGAAATTGAAAATATGGAGTCATATTCATGTAGTTTATTTTTACCACTTTAAAGTTGCCAAAATTACTTTATATAAGTGGCACTTATTCTGACTTAATTAAGAAACAAACAAAAAAAGTGAATGGAATTTAGGAGACCTGGTTAGATAATAGTATAAAGGTTTGTACAATCCATTTCTAATTCCTGTCTCACTGCGCTTTTTCCCTCCTTATTTTTTTTCAATTTAAAAAAAAATTAAAAAAGATTTTGAGAAGGGTGGCAGAGGGAGAGAGATAATCTTAAGCAGGCTCCATGCCCAGCACAGAGCCTGAGGCAGGAGATGATGACCTGAGTCGAAATCAAGAGTTGGACACTTAACTGACGGAGCCACCCGGGTACCCCTCCCCTCTCTCTCTTAGACTTCTTTCTTATAAATTGCATGTCCCACTTTCTGGTGGACATTGCTTCAGGTAGTTCTTATTATAGGAAAGAAAGCTAGTAAGAGAATATAAAATGCTAAGCTACTAACCTATGATAGCTGATAGTATTAAATTCTTCATCTCCCTTAGCCTCAGCATTTACTATATATTCTTAAGATATTAACCCATTTAATTCTAAAAAGTTTTGAGGTGACTAAGAATGACCAAAGATCATAATCTTTTCCTAAACGCACTATTTAGCGAAAACACTTGGTCTTAAATGGAAAAGAACATAAGTCCGATAAGGACAGTCAGGATTCTCACGGAAAAGGAAGGCCCACTAGTAGTCCAGGGATGGAGAAAGAAGAAAGTAATTAATATTTTGGAGACCTCATAATAGAACACCATGGCTTGTTTTCTGTGAAGAAATGATATAATACACATGCCTCCAAGACATTGAATCATCTAAGGCCACGTTAGTAAAATGAGTAATATGGCTTTGTTCTGTCTCACAAAATGTGATCCCAATCCTGTCTCAAGTATTTCCACAGATATTCGAAAGGGCTTATATTATCACATCGTCGTCGTCATCATCATCTTCATCGTATTTTTATTTATCATAAAGGTCTTCATAGCTATATCCAAATTAATTTTTCTTTTCAGCATTACACTTTATGGTGTGCTGTATGTACATCTGCTTCCCTTCCCTGGATTTGCCAGTTTACCTCATGTAGTGTGTGTAGCGGAAATTTACAAGATTTACTACAGGTTTGGCAGAAGTAGAGAGTAATTGCACTGTACATAAGGAAACAACTTTATATTTGGTATCAGATGCCATTCTTCTTAGAATTGCATTATTTCCTTATCAAGAAAAAGTCTAGGGGTGCCTGGGTGGCTCAGTGGGTTAAAGCCTCTTCCTTTGACTCAGGTCATGGTCTCGGGGTCCTGGGATCGAGCCCTGCATCGGGCTCTCTGCTCGGTGGGGAGCCTGCTTCCTCCTCTCTCTCTGCCTGCCTCTCTGACTACTTGTGATCTCTGTCTATCAAATAAATAAATAAATAAAATCTTAAAAAAAGAAAAAGTCTAATGATAGCATCCCTCTGATGATACCGTGATGTGTGGATTCACTGCTTTTCTACCATTTTCCCCCTCCTAAGTGTCTCTTATATTTCCACTGAACAATCCCTCAACACCAATAACCTTGCAATTAACAATATTGTGCATTTATCTTTGTTTTTCTATTTTTAGACAATGGGTGAGGGAAGTTTTGCCTTTTATATTCAAAGAGAATCTCCTTAATAACTTACTAGACTTGACTACACTCAAACTCTCCTAAATTCTATTTCTTCTTTAAGTTGTATTTGTGGTTATGATTGATGTTTGTTTTGAAAATAATTGTTTCCCTCCAGCTGCATCCACCTTTTCAAGTAAAGAGGTCACATAAATACTTGACTTTTTTGGGGCTCTGAAATTTGCTTACCGTTGAGTAAAGTTTTCCAAAGTAATTCTGCTTGCAAACTATGTATTTCTAAAAATCTGTATATGGGCTGAATTGTGTTGCCTGAAAATTCATATGTTGAAGCCTGAACCTGTAGTTATCTCAAAATGTGACTATATTTGGAGATAGGGCCTTTAAGGAGGGATTAAGTTAAAATGAGGCTATCAGGGTGGTTCCTACTCCAATCTGACTGGTGTTCTTATAGGAAAGGGAAATGTGGACACACAGAGACAGCAAGGACGTGAGCATAGAGAAAAGTCCATGTGAGGACACAGAGAGAAGGGGTCATCTGGAAGTACAGCAGAGAGGTCTCAAGAGAACCGCAATCTGCTGACACCTTGATCTTGGACTTCTAGCCTCCACAATTATAGGAAAATAAATTTCTGTGGTTAAACCACCCACTCTGTGACATTTGTTGTGGCAGCTGTAGAAAACTAATATAATCGGATAGCCACTATTTTTGAAACCTTGCCAGAATAATTAAAAAGTAGTAATTATGCATTGAAAGAGAGAAAGAGAGAATCCAAGTCCATTGTAAATACCAAGTTATACAAGTTTCTTTAGAAGTGTCAAAGATAGTTTTCCAAATAATACCTGGATAATTATTATCCCAATTTGTATGTGCTAGGGAAGAGAAGACATGATAGTGAAGCTAGTGGGTGACTATAAAATATACTAAAAATACCCAGATAGTCCCACATACCTGCATCTAAGCTGAACTAGTGTTAAGTTCATAGCATTCCCCTTTGGGTATTTTAATTATGGAATATGTTCTGTTTTTTGAAATCTACATTTTTAGTGCTTAGGGTTTTTTTCTTCATGAATATGCCAAGTGAAGTGTCCAAATATATTTAAATATACTTGGTATTAAATCTTCAAATAAATGTTTTCTAATTTAATTAGCAGTGAAGACTGTTCTTCACATTTGTAAAGGAAAATATGTTTAATTCAGCATCTCCATTTCAACTGTGCTCTGCCTTAATATTATCATCAATATTTATTTTAAAATTCAGCATAAAATGGAATACTTCAAATATTTTCTCATAGTGTTCTTTGGATCTTTTTTCCTATTTGGACAACTAGGGCTTTTGAGAATGAATAGAATGAGGAAGAAATGGTGTGATGAATGTTGAGAGCCTCTTATGTTATCCAACAACCTCATTTAACTAAATTATGTTAATGATTACAGATAGTTGTTGAAATAGAAAATCAAAGATATCTAAGCTAATAAATAGAGTAAAAAGGCAAACCCTTTTACTTAATATTTGCTCTGTAAAGCGCTCCAGAAAGTAGACTTATACTGATTTATTTTTCAATTTCTGAAGTGATCTTTGGAAAAAACTATGTCAATTCCTCGACCTCATATATGTTTCATTTGGGAAGGTTAGAAATTTCTGACAAAGGTGGGTTTTTTTTTGTTTTGTTTTTTCCCCAGTGAGAAGAATACAGCAAATTTCACACACACATGCACTTACAGAGTTCTAACAAAATGTAATTTTTGACTTTCAAATTCGAACCGATAATGGCAGTTTTCAAGAAATTAAGAAATTTAGATTGGAAAGTCTTCCCTTGAGGCAATAACTTACAAAACCTTAGAAACTGCCTGAAGGAACAAGTGTGGGTTTCATATGTCTTCAGAGATGGCCTTAGAAATCTTGACTTTGTTTTTCTCTAGAATTCACATCACAGAATCGTACAGTCATAGTTGTATATAACACTTGGCATAGGATTTGTCCCCGTCGTTCAGTTTCCTTATTTAGAATTTTCTTTCTGTCCCATATATTCCAGGTAAACAACTTATTGCTCAGTTACCGTGAGAATTTTCTGATCCATAGAATCTTGTGGTCCATTACTCCCTGCTGCCAGTTTTCTGTTCTGATTCAACTATTTACCCCGCTCATTAGGGCTCTGCTTCATGCCTGTTTCAGATACTGGCTTTGCTCTGATGAGCTGATCCACCTCCCAAATGACCACCATTTTCCATTCAGTTTTTGTTCTCTGACATCTAAATGATTACAGCTCTTGCAGTAGCTATAAAGAAGACTCTTTCATCTCTAAAAAGGAACTTAGAAGGTCAGAGGACGGCAAACGGATACCACCAAGTAAGTGTCCTCATTACATTAAGAGGACTAGTTGGGGTTATGTATTTACATATATTCTTCAATAAGAATTCCACAAGTCATGTATTATCACTTCATTCAGAGTTAACATGAAAAAAAAACGGGTCACAGAGAAATTAAGTAACTTGTTCAAACTTACAAAACCAGTATCTTACAAAAGAAGATTCAAACTCCTAACTCTTTCATCCAAAAGCCCATGTTTTTTCCATGCTGCCATGCTGTGTCTTGAACCAGTTATTTTTATTGACTTGGCTGACCATCCACCTTAAACAATGAAACTTTATGTTCCTCTTCATATCTTTCCTTTTCATTCCACTGCCATGAATTCTTGAAAGCTTAATAAATGAGATCTGCTAATTAGCATTTATTTTGTAAGTGAAATGGAAATTTTCATGGCCAAGTTTCTTAACCAGAAGGGAAAAAAAAGGCCCTTTTAATGTGCAGCTCCTGGCCTGATGAGTAATCACAGCACACCTGTCAACATTATGAAAACATTCTTTTGAAAGTTGTGATATTTTCAAAAGATAATCATAAAAAGAATCAGTCTTTTTAAACTTCATGTGGTGATGCCTCATTGCCATGACTCAGCAGGTAGCCTCATGACTCCCTAGGCATAAGATAGTTTTGAAATGATTGCTTCAGCTCTTCAAATTCAGAAACTCTAAAGAAAACTATTTTAAAGGATTTTATTTATATTGTTAAATAAATTTGAGAGGTCAGGTTTGGCCTGAAATAAGATCACTCAGTAGATGATATTTGTTTTGCCAATTTTGTTATATTTTTCCGTGAACTTTTCTATAATTATCTTTTTTTTCATACCTTTCTGAATTTCTCCTTTAATAGGAAAGTGAGGAATGGATTAATTTATATTAAAGTGAGCATAACTAACAAAATGATATTCTCAAAAATTTATTTTTTTAAACTCCAAGTAATGAGCCTTCTCTGCTAAAAATATCAGTTCTAGAGATTTTTATTACTCCCAGGGTGCCTCCCCAGGTTCCTTACCCTCATCCTGTATAAAGAATTATTTTTCCCATATGCAGTAGTGAAGATGTAGTGGAAAGCTTTACCCGATGACACAGAGCCCTTTCTCACTCATAGTCATTGCTACTCCAAAGACTGGAAGTTCAAATTTTCATATGCACTTGGTTCAAATTAAATACTGGTCTAGCCAAAACTAAATTATGATTTACTGTAGAGTACTGTTTGTGAAATTCTATAAAAATGATGGCTAATTGTTTTATATCATTTTGTTTATTTAAAAAATTTTTTTTGAGAGAGAGATAGAGAGCACAAGCTGGGAAGGGCAGAGGAAGAGAGAGAATCTTAAGTAGGCTCCACACCCAGCCTGAAACCCAACACAGGGCTTGATCTCAAAACCCTGAAATCACAACCCAGACTGAAATCAAGAGTTGGATGCTTAACCCACTAAGCCACCTAGGCGCCCCTGCTTTGTATCTTTTTAAAATGTAGTATTATATAAATTTTTGAAGGACCCTGACTTAGTTTTACTGCCTTACTCTAATTTTTTGTTTCATATTTTACATTTCTATTTTATCATTATTTAATTACACATACTCTTATTGAGAACCATTGAGAGTTACTAGCCTGTTGTGAAGTGAGAAAGAGACATGGCCAATAATTAATTTTTTTTCCCAAGGCTTTGACTCCATTCACTGGTAAAAGTAATGATGAAGTTGACATCTTCAGGCTCAAAGACTATTAAAAGAAAGCTGTTCAATATCCAAGCACAGCATGAGAATTACTCTTCCTACTGTACTTTTGTTTGTCTCAACCCAGCAGTAAACATGACCTTCTGTAGTTTCCTTTAATCTTCTCCGTGATTTCCATCATGCGAACTAGCCCTATTCATTTCTTCTTTTTTCTGTCAGATACCTTTTATCATATACTCTAAGGTTCTTAGTACATTGGACTTGTCTCTCAGATTCCCAACTGTTTTTCCATCTGCTTCATACCCTCCCATGCTTTTAAATAACATGAATGTTTTATTATAAAATTAATATATGCTTAGTGTAGGTTTAATGTTATTTCATGAAAAATAATATTCAATGATTTAGAAGTACCATTATTCATTTAAAATTTTTATATCAGGTTTTTAGATTTTTTCCCCAAATTATGACTACTCCAGGGAGGAAGTAAATTTTGAGTATGCATCTTAATCATTTAAGTTAATTTATTATAAATGAAACTAATAGCTCAAAGGATAAGGCTATCTCTATGTTTAAAGGCTCCTGATAGCTATGTATCTTGGTGCAGAAAGGTTATTACAATAAACATTCCTACTCCTGTCATATATATCATTGTCTTTCCTATCATCATTATTTGTCAAATTTGGGCCAGTTTGGCAAGTAAAATTATTATCAACTTTCATTGCTTTAGTTGCTACAGATGTTGAATGATTTTACAAGTGGTTATTGTACTATTGGTTCAGTTTTTGTAATTTGTTTTCTTTATTTTTATATTTGCATTTGTGTTTTTCCTAAATTTGTATACATTAAGATTATACTCCTAAGTCTATATACTTAGACTTTTTGCTGTGAATCTTTCCCAGTCTGTTTCTGTATTTTAATATTGTTTATAGTTTAAATTTTATAAACTTTTATTTACAAGGTATGTGTGAATTCTGTTAATTTTTCTTTTGTGATTTCCCCATTAACAAGATCAGTTTTAAAGCAAAGCTTTTATAAGCGAACCCTTACTGAGGTGTCATATTTATACACTTGGGCCATGCTCCAAATCTCTGACATTGGGAAGGAGGAAAAAGGGACTTTAAATAGAAAGATTTTTCCTTGTAAGATTTAAACAACAATAACAACAAAATACACTACAGATCACACTGGGCTAAAAAGTTTAGTAACACACAAGGGTGATATTTATTATCTTTTCTGTCTCATTTGAGAAAACACTACTTTTCCTTAACCAATATGCAGAGTCTGTAGTAAAAATTGCCACAGACACAAAGAAAAGCATGGTCTTTTCTGTTTTCCTCTTTTTTCCTGATTTCCTGTTTGTCTCTATCTGAGTGTTTTTCTTCTTGTCCTCAGATTTCTTTCTGAGAATGTATTCATCATTGTTTTAATTCCAAGGATTCTGTTGAAGTCCTCCAATTGATGACCTTCATATTATCTTTCTTTTTTGTCTATGAGTCATTTCTAAAGCCTTCTTAGAGCCCAACAATCAGAATGGTTCTTCATCTCCTTGAACTGTTGTAGGCAGAAAATCTGTAAGACTCTTCCCTATCATCAGGACTTGTCTTGCTAACCTCCACTTAAATGTAGTCATTCCAGTTACTGAAGAAATCTTTTTGAAAGCAAGAAATGTTGTTCAGTTTGGCTGTTTTTATAGAAATACTTCAAAAATTTAAAAAAATAGCATTTATTGCCATTTTATATAATTATTTAATCCTAAATCCTATACTCTCATCCAACTTTCCCTCATCTGTGCTTTCTATCCTTGAGCCTCTTTCTTTTCCTAAATATCACACCTGGGTCTGAATGACAAAGCCTAAAGAAGGTACACAGGGCAAGGATATTATAAGGGATAAAAAATAATAGCAATGTTATATATAAGAAGTTCCCAGGTCAACATTAAAATCAGCCAAAAAATCCTGTCTCCCTTAGTAAGCTTACATACATAAAGTGAGTAAATTCCTAGAAAGCACCAAATATTAAAACTAACTCAAAGAATAGAAAATTGGAACAGGCCTATAACAATGAAAGGAATTGAAATAGGAATTAAAAATCACCCCGCAAAGAAAAATACAGGACCAGATGCTTTTTATGAATACTGTCAGAATTTTAAAAAACAAATGGCACCAATACTTTGGAAACTGAGAAGTCAGAGGAAAGTGAATACTTCACTACTTAAAGTATGAGACTGGTATTACCTTGATACTACAAACACATCTCAAGAAAAGAACATTCAAGCAATATCCTTCGAGAATGTAGACGAAAAGACTCTCAACAAAATATTATTAAACTAAATCTAGCAGCATATAAAAATAATTATATAATGTGATTTAAAAAAAAAAAGATTTATCCCTGAGATGCAGGGCTGGTTTAACATCTAAAAAACAACGTATGCATTTACCATATTAATGGAATAAAGGACCAAAAAACATGATTAGCTTAATAGATACAGAAAATCATTTGGTGAAATCTAGTGTCTATTCCTGATAAAAATTTTCAACAAAATGAAATGTAAATAGAATAGAACATGTTCAGTCTGATAAAGGGAATCTACAGAAATTTACAGCTAACATAAGTAAAGGTTAAATATTTAAAGATCTTTCCCTAAGATCAGGAATAAGATAATGATGTCCACTGTTGTCATTTCTGTTCAACAATGTATAAGAGGTTCTCTCCAGTGTAGTTCAACAAGAAAAAAGAAGTGAAAGGAATCTAGATTATAAAGGAAGAAATAAAATTGTCTTATGTACAGATGACAAAATTCTATATGTAGAAAATCCTAAATAATTCACAGTAAAATTACATTATAACAAATAGACAATTTCAACAAATTTTCAAGTTAAAAATATCAGTGTAAAAATGAATATATAGGGTACCTAGGTGGCTCAGTCAGTTGAGCATCTGATGCTTGATTTCCACTTAGGTCATGATTTCAGGGGTCATGGGATCAAATCTGCATCAGGCTCTGCACTGAGCATGGAGCCTGCTTAAGATTCTCTCTTTCCCTCTCCCTCTCTCGTCTCTCAAAAAAAAAAAAAAAAAAAGAATATATATATTCAATGAACAATCTACAAACAAAATTAAGGAAATAATTCCATTCAAAATAGCATCAAAATGAACAAGATAATGGATAAATTTAACAAAAGAAATGTAAAACTTGTGTATTACAAATTAAAATATTGCCAGTGGAATTAAAGAAGATCTAAAAAAATGGATATAAGTTCCAGCTTATTAATTGAAAGACAATATTATTATCAGGGAAATTCTTTCCAAGTTGATTTATAGATTTGGTTGGGTGAAAATTAAAATCTCAGCAATATTTTTTATTTGTTTGTTTTTGGTAGAGAATGGTAAGCTTATCCTAAAATTTATGGGAAAATGAAAAGGCCCCAGAATAGCCAAAGCCATTTTGAAAAAGAACAAAAGTTGGGAACATAAACTTCCCTATTTTAAAACTTACAATATAGGTACAATAAATAGACACTATGATAGCAATGAATAGACACAGATAAATGGAACAGAATTCAGAGTCCAAAATAAACTCTTACATTTATGATCAATTTATTTTTGAAAAAAGGAGGCAAAACAATTCACTAGGAGAAAAGGTAGTCTTTTCAACAAATGGTGCTAAGATAACAGAGTGTTGATGTGCAAAAAGATGAATTTTGACCCTTCCCTCACAACAAACACACAATTTAACTCAAACTGGGGCATAATACTAAATATAAGAGCCTGAATTATGAAACGTTGAAAATAAGATATAGTAGGAAATCTTCATTACTTTGGGTTAGATTATTTTTAGCCATGACACAAAAGACACAATAAAAGAAAAAGAAATGATAAATTGAGCTTCATGATAATTTTAAAAATTGTGCTTCAGAAGAAAAACCATTAAGAAAATGTAAAACAAGTCTTAGATGGGAGAGATATTTGCAAAACAAAGCTTTAATATATATTAAAAGTTTTAATATATTATAAACATATTTTACACAAGAATATTATATAAGGGCTCCTGTAACTCAAGTATTAAGAAACAACCCAATTTATATTATTCTCAGTGAAATAAGTCAATCAGAGAAAGACAATTATCATATGATCTCTCTGATATGAGGAATTTGAGAGGCAGAGTGAAGGGTCATGGGGGGTAGGGAGGAAAAAAATGAAACAAAATGGGATGGGGGAGGGAGACAAACCATAAGAGACTCTTAATTTCAGGAAACAAACTGAGGATTGCTGGGGAGTGGGAGGGAGGGATAGGGTGGCTGGGTTATGGACACTGGAGAGGGTGTGTGCTATGGTGAGTGCTGTGAATTGTTTAAGACTGATGATTCACAGACCTGTACCCCTGAAAAAATAATACATTATATGTTAATTTAAAAAAAAAGAAGAAGAAACACTGTGGACACTGGGAAGGGTATGTGCTATGGTGAGTGCTGTAAAATGTGTAAGCCTGATGATTAACAGACCTCTACCCCTGGGGCAAATAATACATTATATGTTAATAAAAATAATTAAAAAAAGAGAAACAACCCAATTTAAAAAGACAAAGACTTTAATATATTTTTTACCAAGAAAGATATGTGAAGAGTTAATAAGCAAATTATATGGTGTGCAACATTATTATTAGTCATTAAGGGAATGCAAATAAAAACCATATGACACTCTATACCCACTAGAATGGTCATAATAAAAAATAGATAAATAGTAATGTGTCAAGATGTGGAGAAATTGTACTCCTCATAAATTACTGACTGGAATATAAAATGTTAGAGCCATTTTGGAAAATATTTTTTACATGTTATATATAAATATATCATATAACATAACAAGGGTGTTTTCTATCCAAGGAAAATAAAAAAATGTGTGATCCCACAGTGAATTTTGTATGAATGCTCATAGCAGCCTTTTTTCAAAATAGCCAATAAGTAGAAACAATCCAAATATCTGTCAACTTGTTAATGGATAAACAAAAATGTATATATCCATACACTGGAATACTATTTGGTAATGTAAAGAATGTCGGTAAATACTATAACATGGGTGAACCTTCAAAATATTATCCTAAATGAGGGAAGCCAGGACTGAAAGGCTACATGGCATGATTCCATTCATATGATATCCTCATAAGAGTCAAATTTATAGAGATGGCAGCTGAATTACCGGTTGCCAAGACTGGCGATGGGATTGTGAATTGACTTAACTTTTTGGAATGATGGAATGGGACTGGGTGGTGGTGAAGATTATACGATTTTAAATTTACTAAGTTACTGAACTGTATACTTGCAGTGTTTCCATTCTGACATGTAAGTTATATCTCAGTAAAGTATAAAAGCATGTCTAACTGCATATTTATGTTGATGTATCTGTTGAGTATATGAGTACAACATGAATATAGTTTTTATTTTTTTTCTATTCTCATTAAGATCCCCCAATGCAGAGATATTTCTTTTTGGTTCTGCTCTAATTTCTTTTATATATCTCTTCACAATAGGCACTTAATAAATATCACAGCTGGTTGGCTCACCCTTCACAGGAATTATGAGGCTTTAGTTTATTCTGTTTATTGGTCATTCTCTCTGGTTATTTTATGCTGGGATTTTTAATGAGCTATTTTATGTATACTAACATTTAATTCTCATAAAAACACTATGGGAAATTATTTTCTCCATTTTAGAAATTATGAACACGTGCCACACAGGTTAAGCAACGCAGAGCAAGTAGGGGGTGGTCAAGTAGGCTGTGGAGCCAGACAGTCTTCGCACTTTGCCACTGTTATTATCCTGCTTTCCATCAGAACAGTTATTTATAAAGTACTTTTGTTTTATAAATCACTGTTTTAAAATAAGGAAAGAAAGAACATAGGAAAGAGCCTTTGAGAGGAAGTGAAGTTTTACATTTCATGCTCTGAGAATTTTTATGATTTTCAGTGTTTTTAGGGATCATGTATAATCAGTTTAAAAAAAGAAATTTGCAAGTGGAAAGAAGGAAACATGAGACTGCAGATAATAAAAGCAAAGTCCTCATTTTCAGGGATGGCTTTAATAGCAAGTAAATTGGCCGTTTTTACTACAATGACCCTTCGCTGATTTTTTACAAAATAAAACCAAAACCCCATTGCTTTCTGAACCCAAATGTTAACCTCTAAGCACTAAACCTGTGACTTAGCAAACTAAAACAAATTTCTCTGGCCTAAAACAAAATTTGCCCTTGTTAATTGTAATCCTTAAGGCTTATACATAAATTTATAACTTAACTGAATGATTTTCAGAACTTTTCTTGGGACCACCTTTTGATTAAGTAGCAGTCCATCAAATGCCAAGGAAATGTGGAAATGATGGGGTCTGGTACCAAGGGAGTGAAAAAGGAGGTACAGGGAGAGAAACAAGAATGTGGAATCTTGAAGATAAATTTTATCTTTCTCAAATTTATGTTACCAAGTCGTGTCTGTATATTAAAGATGTGAGTATTAGTGAATTTGTTAATTAACTTATTTATTAGCTTAGTTAATAATACCTGTTGAATGCCAATGGGCTTGGCATTTAACCCAGGACCTGGGTTAAAGTAGTGAACAAGCCATGTACTGTCCAAGACTTCATGGAGTCCTGTTCCACCAGGGGAGACAGATAACACTTAAATAATCATACAGCTTAATGAATGCAAGCTTTACCATGGCTCTGTAGGATTAGTATTAAGTGCTAAGAAAGTATTTTGCAAAGGAACTTGAACTAGTATAGAGTCACTGAGTTGCTGAAAAAACTTTTGGACTGAGAGCCACATGATGTGTAGGCATTAACTAGATTCAGTGAGTTGCCTGGGTAAGAGGGCAAGACCCAATCCATATCCATAGAAATGACCAGGACTTTTTCACCTCCATGGTTTATTTAAACTTTGGAACCTTTAGGGGGTAAGTTTGGTCTGCTTAGTTTTTTTCCATTTTAAAATAAAACTCTTTTATTAAGCTATCCAGTTGTAACTGAAGAGGAATTGCAATAATATCTTCAACTCTATGAGATGGGGATCCTTACCCATTTTTGTTTATTGCTGTACCCTCATACCTAGAACGATGTGTGGCAAAAGGAAAATACTGAAGAAATATTTACTTATTGCTTAAATGAATTAATCAATCAAAAATACCTGAGAAAAACACTTTGTGTTTTCTGTTACCATTTCTCCATTAATTATAACTACATACTACATAAGCAATACCAGAAAATGCTTACTTGTCCTTTTCAGGTCTTTGCTGCAATTATCTTCTGAAAACATAATGCTTCAACAACCCCACAAAATGTGTGAAAGCTTTGAAAGCAGGTGGACATTGGCAGTATATCCTCTTGTTTCATGATGATGTGATTCAGTGTGCAAATGAAGTGGTTAATCATGCCAAAGTAATTCCTAAAGCTTGCCTTTTCTCTGATTTGCATATTGTCCTTTAAATAAGCCCTGTGAATGCACAGTAGAAGACTGATTGGTGTACTTATGGTGCTTTATATATTCATATTTTTACTATATGATTATACTTGTTGCTACGAGGATTCTTAAATAGAAAATGTGTTCTGTTGTAAATATTTTTGAGTATATTGGAATCATAATATCTTGCTAAACATCAAAAAATCACATCTATTGTCAATTAATACTATGGATTATGTATTTCTCATAGCCCTAACCTTTGTTTTGTGTAAATTCATCTCTTTTTGAATTCTTGAATTCCAATGTTTATTTATCTTATTTAATTACCTTCTTAAGATATCCCTGAATAGATAGACATTCAATAGTATGCTGTTACCAGGCAAATAAAAATTTAGTTAAGAATATTTTGTATTTGGGGCACCCGGGTGGCTCAGTCGTTAAGCGTCTTCTGCCTTTGGCCCGGGCCATCATCCCATGGTCCTGGGATTGAGCCCCACATCAGGCTCCCTGCTCAGTGGGAAGCCTGCTTCTCTCTCTCCCGCTGCCCCTGCTTGTGTTCCCTCTCTTGCTGCCTTTCTCTGTCAGAGAAATAAATAAAATATTTAAAAAGAAAGGATGGATGGAAGGAAGGAAGGAAGGAAGGAAGGAAGGAATTTTTTCTGTTCAATAACTCAGGATGAACAAAGTCTCTTAGTCATCCATAGTCATAGGAAGAAATGACATTAATGGAATATAAATAAATAGAAGAGTTGGAGTGGCATTTACAAATTGTTTATGATTGATTTTCAGATAAAGACAAGTCATTCTGATAAGGGTTCTCATTCCTGGTTACCTCCAAGGAAGAAACCTCCAAGGCAGAAACATTAAATATTAGCCTGTATGTAAAAGATGTCTTTATATATTTGAATACATCATTTATTAATTTGCTGATTATTTTTTACATGCGTTTGCATAAGCATGCTTTGTGACTATGCATTTCTGCAAATTGAATGCCACGGTTACAGAGTTGTTAACATTTAATTGTCATTGATAATTCTAAAATATTTATAAGGAGAAAATGATTATATCATATATAATATTTATTAATTGTGGCAGATGTAGTGAGCTGCCCAGTTCTCCCCACTGGAACACAGGAACTCATTCCCTCTGCTGGTAGGAGATTTGATTGATGATGTGTCTAAGTCCCTTTTTTGCAACTGTCCTCAGCCAAAGTGGGTTGCCTTGCCAGTCATGACCCCTCCACAGCGGGTAACCTGTAACCAAGGACTGGTAGGTGCTCGTTGTAGAACTCCAGTGCCTCAGCTTGTGGATGCAACATTGTGAAACAAGCATTCTAATTTCTGTGCTCCTTCTGGGATCAACTAAGATTTCTGTGTAGCTGTTGAAGTCAATTCCTCCCTCTGGCCAACCCTACTTTCTTTATTCCCTCACAAGTATTAATTCCCAAGGGTGCTTCCCAAATTTCTGTCTTGTAGGTAAATTTCTATCTCAGGGTGATTTTTAGGAAATTTGATCTTAGATGGTGTCAGGTGTGGTCCAAGGAATCTGACTCTAAAGTGGATTTTGAAATTGGATCGCTGGCCAGCTAACTGACTAGCAACAGCCCTGTCACTAGTGGTAGGTGAAGAAGTGGTAACTCTGGCAGACTATCAAGGTACAGTCATGACATTCACTGGGGTGGAACAGCAGAAGAAGGGAATGTAGTTGTTGATGCAGTACCTCAGGACATTGAGATGTTCCGAGTATGCAGTAATTATCAGGACAAAGAAATCGAATGGCTTTTGCTGAATGCCCTTCATGTACTGGGGGGAAAAAACCACAGTGAAAGTCTAAAACTAAGTGTGAATGTGAAACGACTTCCTTAACAGCCTAAAAAGCAGCTGTGATTTCCTATAGCTGGAAAGGCTATAGGAAGGCTCAGAATCATGCCTAGGACCTAATAATAAAGGTAACTAACTCACAGAGTAATCTACCCCATCAAGGTCAGGTCCTTAATTGGCAAGTGGACAGCCTTGAGAGAGAGTTCCTCCTCAACATTTGTGTCCTAGGTCCACATTTACCTCACTTTAAACTTGGCCTTGCCTCTGAGAAGAAGAATCCAGCTGGCTAGTGCTGGTGCTTCTGGGTGAGGGCATGATGAAGCTAATTTTACAAGTGTTGGAGACAATGCAAATGAATGGAACCATGTTAGATAGAGTAAGGAACTGCATTACCATACTGAAAAATCATGGCTTGAATGTTGCACCCCTCTTCCCAAAAAAGTGGCAGATGGGAAACCCACAATAGCAAACAGGAAAAGCAAATCCTTTCTTCGCCCTCTAGGCTTGCAATCTCTCTCTGGTGACACATATTGGCAGATTTTATAGGGAATCATCAGGCAAAACAGAAATGTATCTTGCAGAGTTCCAGTCCCAACATACAAAGTTGAGTTTACAAAGTTGAGAGACAATCATTTAGTAATTGCTTTGAAAGGTTGACAAGAGGAAACGCCTATCAGAGAGAGAACTGGGCATATGAAAATCTTCAAGTTTCTTTAACTTATGCATAACAATGGGTCATTAGCTAGAGGAGCATGAGAAATCAAGAGAAACATATTTTAAAAATAGGATAAACAACATTTTTAAATAGAAGAGTCTTTGTGTGTTGATAGGAATGATTGACTTATGGAAAAAAAGGAATCCTCCAATATTTTTTTTAAAAAAAGGAAAATTGCTGAAGTAATGTTCTTGAGTTGGTGAGATGGAACATGGAGGGTTTGGCCTTGGATAGAGACACAGAAAGTTTGTACAGATTATTAAGATGGCAGAGTTCATTAGAACTGATAAAATTGGTTTTATAGGTGTGATAGAAGGAACATGTGAATGTTCCCACTGATTTTCTCAGTGAAGTTAGAGGGCAAGGTTACCAGCTGAAAGTGAAGAGTGGTGGGAGAGGAGATTTAGGTGTTCTTTAACATTTGTTCAAATGAGTGGTGGAAGGAAATGGCCAAGGAAAGGGTCCCCTTGAATTTACTGGTCCCAGTTTAAAATGATGTGTCAGCATGGTTGTGTGTTTTCTTCAACTGTATTCAACTGTGAAGAGAGGGAGGTGTGGAGTAGTTTGAGATTCATATAATGCGAAAATTGGGGTTTCAAAGGATAGAAGGACAAAGAAATGATTATAATGATGGACTGTTGAATCTAAGAAGACTGAAGTATAAGTAAGAGTAAGAAATGTGACACAGAGGGGACAGATGTCAGGATGAAAAGGTAGTAAGTTGCATCAGATGAGTGGCAGAGAGTGTGTTGAAAAGAAAGACAATACTGAGTAATTTTGACCTTCCTTCCAAATTACTTTGGAAAATAAAAATTAACCCATAAGCAAGCATACGTGATGTACTTGATTCACTACTTTGTGTTAAAGTAGTTTTTGAGATAAAGGGAAATTTTCTATTTACCAGTATATTTTTATAATATTAGGTAGAAAGCAAAGTGGTAAGATGTAAAACAGGTCTGTATGGTTCAAACCAATATAAGATTCTAGGTATATTATATTGTATATTATACAACATATGGTATATTATACAATAGAAACATAGAAAATCTGAGCCCCTGACTGGTTGCTTTGAGAGAATTTAACTGGAAAACCAAGGAATGTTAAACCTCTGTCCATTGAAACTGAAACCAATATACATTCTTATGCCTGTGCTAAGACAATTCTGGAATGAAGCCTACTTTCTTCTCTTTATGCTAAACAGCACAGGACTGGGCAAAAATATATTGAGCTTCTTGCTCCAATAAATATTTGCTTCTGGGAATTAAGAACAGCTAACTAACTTCGGTTGGCGAATTCTGAGCTGACCTGTAATGACCTGTGTCATTGCATAATATTCACTTACCTTGGTGTGGGTGGTATTTATAAATTGATTCAAAGCAATAGAATATGGCAAAGGTGTTGGCATATCACTGTTGTAATTATGTTATGTTATGTGGCAAAAGTGATGATATTTGGCAAATAAAATGAAGGTCCTGAATCAGTTGACTTTGAGAAAGTTAAAGGGAATCTATCCTGGGTGGACTTGTCCTAATCAAGTGGGGCACTGGGTCAAAGAGATTCCCTCTCCTGCCTTTGAAAAAGTAGGCTGCCATTCTCAGTGATAGCCTGCGTGGGGGCCATATGGCAGGAGACTGTGGAGGCCTCTAGGACCTGAGGTGGTCCTAGCTTATAGACAGCAAGAAAGCAGGGAATTTAGTCCTACTACCACAAGGAATTGAATTCTGCCAACAATTTTGTGTGCTTACAAGATGCCCAGCTCAAAAATGGCATGCAGTCTGGCTGACATGTAGATTGTAGATTTATGAGCCCTTGCACAGAGAATCCAGCCCAGCTGTGTCCCTACTCAAGAAAACCGTGAGATTTAAAAAAAAAAAAAAAAAGAAAAAGAAAAAAGAAAGAAAGAAAAGAAAACTGTGAGATAATAAATGTTACAAACTTCCAAGATTGTGGTGAATTGTTATGCAGCAACAGAAAGCTAAATAAGCATCAGCCTATTTATCAAATACCTTATATTTCTCATTCATATTGCATTGAGATCCCTGCCTCACAATTGCTTATAACTCCAAAGCTTTTATATCATAAACTCTGCCCAACTCAACCAGTTTCCTACCTTGAGAAAACACTTAAAAACACTTAGCCTGGGCACTAAAACTCCATAAATATATTTCCCTGACTTTCCCATTTTGACATATCAACAAAACTATCAAGTTGGTGTTCTCTCTTACTCAGTTGGTTTCAGAAAACCCTGAGCGCCAGGGTTTCTGGTGGGCTTTTGGACAGTCAACATTAATTCAGCTTCTTATATTTTTAGTAATGTCAGTTAACAAAATAACTAGATGATCAAAGACAGAAGAATGAAAAGGAGTTTGTGTACTAAATTAGTATCTATCTGCATAAATGTAAAATGAATTAAGCGTATGCTCTTTTTTTCTTTTCCAAACATTTTAAAAATGTTTGAAGTTCTGGCTTCTTGTAGGTAGTTGGCAAAGAGTTACAATCTGGAAGCATGTTATAAGTAACCCCCTCTTGTTTACTTCTAATTTATTGAGTAAGGATTCATTTCCATAGGCATCAGAATAGAAAATGTTCCAAGCTGCCGATATATCCCCAATTGGTTTTTAGGGCAGAACAAAATTCCCAGTTGTCTTAACAGAACTCTGTGTCCCAGTGTACAGAAATGATTATTTACCTTTTGCTGCTTTCCAAGGATGCAAATCTCAAAAAAGAAAAACAGTAAAATAAGTAAAATGTATCTGAATTTAATTGTTACAGTTATTTTATGAGTTCTTAGGCAAAAATTGAAACCATTTTTTTTTTTTTAAGATTTTACTTACTTTTTTTAGAGGAAGAGAGCGTGAGCAGGGCAACGATCGGGGTGGGAGGGTGAGAGGGAAAGGGAAAGAATCCCAAGCCGATTCCCTGCAAAGCACAGAGCCAGAAGCACATGACCCAGATTTCATGACCTGAGCCGAAACCAAGAGTCGGGCTCTCAACCAACTAAGCCCCCAGGTGCCTCGAAAACATTATTTTTAAAGTTTAGACACACAATCATCAAAAACTTTGATAATGTACATTTTCAATCAGGCTAGCATTTACCAACATAATCCTTTCCAAACGGGTGCAGGTGGACAAGGCTGAGCTCCAATTACCTTAGTCTTAATTGACTTCACTAGTTCACAGCAGGTAGCTTGCTTCTATTTACCAATAAATATTTCACAGAATATTTCTATTTCCTCGCTAATAGACAGTAACCTTCTTTGCTAATACACAGATTTGGGGTATATTTCTATTCACAGAAACTATGTTAATTGAATACATCAGCGTGTCATCTTCAGAAACCACTAATATTTCTTGATTGCCTACTCTGTGGATAAGCCTTTATTAAGCACAGTGGTATAGTTCAGAGTTCAGCCAACTATGGCCTTTGGACCAAGAGTAGCCTACTTATTTTTCTATAGTCCACGACCCAAGAATTTTTTTACATTTTTAAGTGGTTGAATAATAATATAATTACAATGATAACATTTCTTGACACATTAAAATGACATGAAATTCAAATTTCAGAGTCCACAAATAAACCTTTACTGGAAACGTGTCATTGACATGTTGTCTGTGGCTGTCTTCAAGGTACAATGGCAGAGTTGACTACCTGGAATGGAGACGGTATGTGGTGCTCGCTCATCACCGAGCACAGCTGCTCAGAGTGCTAGAAAATCAGGGGCACAGCTGTAATTGTGAATTGCTATGGCGTGTTATTTTGTATTGTGTGCGTATGTATCTGTGTATCACCAGTGCACATCCATTATGTCAAAACAGGCAAAACGGGAAAATTGGGCTTTGAGTGTTGCTCTTTTGAGACAGTGGAGTATGGATTATAATCACCAGATTCTATGGTGAAGTATTGTGTTCATGAAGCAATGATACTGTAATCGGGTTACATTACCAAACCAAACACTCATCATAATATTCCCAATTCATAGGAAAGCAAAGATTTTCTTAAAAATTAGAGAATTTAAAATGGAATATTTTATCAGGGCAGAAGTTTTTTTCAAGAAAGAAAAAAAAAACAGTGAAAAGGGGGCTATAACTGAAGTTTCCAAGTGTCCCTTTTGTCAACTAATCAAAGAAAATAATTTACCAATAGTGAGTTATATTAAATCATGTTTGATTGCAGGAGCTGAAGAAATTTGTCAATAGGAAAAATTTGTCTGTCTATTAGCCTTTAGGCAGGAATAGTTGTCTGAATTGTTGAGGACATGGGAAAGAACATCAAAAGGAAAATAAGGCAAATTATTTTAAGTAATCATCTTCAGTTCATGATGAGTTACCCAATGTTAGCAACACTGTCACTTTTCTTTGTCAAGAATAATCTGTGAGAATATTTTCAAAGTTTAGAAACTCTAATTCAGTACATACTTAAGTGGAATCTGCTAAGATTTTATACTAATGGTGTTAAAAATATTTGTGAAGCAGAAAAAGACAAAGACATTTGTGAAGCAGAGTAAACTTTACAAAGTTTGTGAAAATGTAAGGAGTGTAAAACCTGTGATTATCCATTGCGTTATTAACAGTTACCTTATGAAAAATATTTGAATGGATAATGTGTTATTGAACCCATAGCATCAATAATGAACTTAATTTGCTTTTGTGGACTTGAATATTCTGACTTGCTTCACCAAGCAGCAGTTTGATGGCTTGACCGTGGGTCGTGTGTGTGTGTGTGTGTGTGTGTGTGTGTGATGTTTTTAGCTCAAGAATGAGGTAGGGGATGCCTGGGTGGCTCAGTTGTTAAGTGCCTGCTTTCAACTCAGGTCATGATCCCAGGGTCCTGGGATTGAGCCCCACACCGGGCTCCCTGCTTGGCTAAGAAGCCTGGCTTCTCCTTCTCCCACTCCCCCTGCTTGTGTTCCCTCTCTTGCTATGTCTCTCTCTGTCAAATAAATAAATAAAATCTTAAAAAAAAAAAAAGAATGAGGTAGAATTTACCTGAAGGAGAAGAACTACCCTCCAGTACTGTTGTAAAATACTAAATGGCTTTGAAAATTAGTTTTTACTTCAGACCTGTTAATATTTTTTAATGAATTTAACCAAAATGACAAAACAATCCTTATATGTGAGATTCACACTATAATAAAGTCATTTTGACAACTAACATGTATGAGTCACAAGTAATATCGTGCTGTTATGTACACTTCCCATGCTGTCAAAAGTTAAAGTGAGATCTCCATTTCCACACAAATTGTGGTCAATGTATTTGCTCAAACCACAGTTGCATGAACATTTTTCATACTTCAACTCAAATACAAAAGAGATTTATATATTTCAAAATCTATTTAACTCTGTGATTGAGCAGTATCTACCGAATCTTCAAATGGAGGGATTCATCTATAATGTAGTGTCATGCTAAAAGGCAAATATCAAGAGAAAAACCTAAGAGAATTCCACAAATGCCTTCTGAGTGACGAATATACTCAATTAAAATCACATGCATGTGCATTGATATCAGCATCATTAGGGTTTGGCAATACTTATTGATGTGAAAAGATATTTTTCAAGATAAAATACATAAAGTCTTGTGACAGATGAGCATTCATAGGTATTTGTTATTAATTTTCTTGATAGGAAACATTACCATTGAACCCCAAATAAGCAAAGTCTTATCTTCCTTTGCAAATACCTATATTCTTCTCTTTAAGAGATCTGTATTACAAAAAATCGGTACACAATAATTGTTATTATACTTACATTTTATAAAAAATTTTAGAAGAATTTTTTCTCTGTTTTGTGACTAATATGCCAGAAAAATCTCCCAGATCTTGATCCTTAGTCCACAAAGCCTCAAACATTTACCATCTAGCTCTTACCAGAGAAAGTTGTCTGATCTCTGGTTGCTAAAAAACCACCAAATTTAAACATAAAAGCATAAGTAACAATGTAAGTTAAGTTTTTTTTTAAGATTTTATTTATTTGTTTGACAGAGATCACAGAGAAGCAGGCAGAGAGAGAGGAGGAAGCAGGCTCCCTGCTGAGCAGAGAGCCCGATGTGGGGCTTGATCCCAGGACCCTGAGATCATGACCTGAGTCGAAGGCAGAGGCTTTAACCCACTGAGCCACCCAGGCACCCCTAAGTTAAGTTTTTTAATGTGTTGAATGGGAGACATTGATAATAAGGAATGTTGGAGTAAATGGAACAAGAACTCTCAGGGGAAGTGGAGTTTAAATTGTTCCTTATGGGTTTGGCTAGGAAGGAGCAGAAGAAGATAGCTTGGAATAAGTTGCTTCATGTAGAAGACATGACACACACAAAAGACAAAAAGGCAGAAATGAAAAAATTATGTTTAAGAAACAATGAATTGGCCACTCTCATGGATAAGAAACTTCATTTAGAAGGGTTTAAGAAGGGACGGTGGTGATGGGTATTATGTTTGTCGAAGCTCTTGCTTGCCAAATGATAGGCACAGAATGTTTATCCTCCCCCAGTATGTGCATCTGGAATATTGACATTCTGCCCTTCCAGTGTGATTGTATTAGAAAGGTGGGATCTTTAAGAGGTGATTAGGATTTGGTGGGGTTATGTGGGTGCAGTCCTCATGAATGCAGTTAGTGCCCTTATAAGAGTCATGAGAAAGTTTATTTCTTCTCTTTACTCTCTGCCATTTCAGGATACAATGAGAAGTTGTCAGTCTAACCCACGAGAGGACCCTTACCAGAACCCAAACAGGCTGACCTTGGACGTCTAGTCTCCAGAACTGTGAGAAATAAATTTCTATTTATATGCCACCCATTCTATGGTATTTTGGTTATTGTAGTCCAGACTGACTAGGATAACAGGCTAAAAAGCCCAGGCTTTATTTTGTGGCACTTTGGAGATTTGAGATACTGAATGAACTGCTCCTGTATGCAAGTTTCTGTTTATCCTTCATAACTTCACATATCATCTTCTTGATGCTTTCTTCAACTCCTCCAGACCGAATAGAGAATAGGAAAAAGATTCAGTGACAAAGACTTGGACTGTAACGTGGCAGAAAGAGTACACTTAAAGAATATTTGACAGTAATTCATTCTGGTATTACATGGTTCCAGACAGCTGTAAATTTTGTGGGATCTAAAATACAATATCTCAAAACAAGAAAATGATATACTACAGTTTCAGAGAAATAAGTGAAACATTTAATCTTTAAAATTTTAGTTTGGTAGCAAATACATGCCAAATATGCCACTGATCAAAGTAGTATCATTTATTTTAACCAGGGTACTTCTGTTTTCCTGATTACAACTAAGGCTTAATCCGTATCCAAGCTTTTGTATTCAGATTATGATAGAAAAAAAATTTTTGAGAGAGAAAGAGAAGGGGAAGACTGATGACTTCCATTTTCTTTCTTAATGCCTCACTTGATATCTCAAGGTGGTTTGGAGATTCACTTCTGACTAGCTGTCCCTGCGAAGGATCAAAGGATGATGCCACCTTTTCCCCAAACCCAACTATCTTTACCTTGGAAAGGTTTATCAAAAACACTTTTCAAAACTATGGCAGCTGTGTCCTAATCTGTGAATAAATGCTTTGCTATAATTCATCATATCTAGTTTTTCATTGAAATGACCAGAATTAATAGCAACTTTAACCCAGAAGAAAGGATATCTAGTTTATGTGGAATTTTGTTATAAAACTAACCAAAATCTTCTATTTTGCTTGTATTCACTTGTTTAAAGATACTGTAGATGAAAATGTTATTTGTCATTGCTGAACATAATGCTTTAAAATAAGCCCATTTTATTTTCAGTTTATACTGCAAATGCATATGTAAAAGTGGAATCTTGCACTAAAAACATGTTGCTACTCTTCTAAGCAAAGAAAAAATTAATAAAGAAAGGAAATGACAAAATGTTACATCCTTATTACGTAAGTCTTTATGAAATTTCACCAACTGTGGCTCAAAGTCCTACCTCCGGGCTTGTTCAGCTCCATGAAGGCTGACACCATGTAGTATAAGTTCTTACATCTTACCTTGGCAGAGCTATTTTATTTATGTAAAATGGTCAAGTGTTCCATTTAAATGTAAATGATTTTATTATATTACTATTTTCCTTTTCCTGTGAGAAGGACTTTGAATGGAGGACTAAGTTTATTAATGACTTTTGTGGTAGGCCTGAAGGAAGAGGATCTATTTCCTAGAGCCACAGTTTCCATGGAAATAAAACATCCAGATTTGTGAATTGAGGCAGTAGAATTAGTAAGATAAAACAAACACCTTTGTAAGAAAATTCAGACCGACTTTGAGAAGAGGACTAGGGAGCCAGAAAATTGGGGCCCAAGTTCAAGGGACACAGAGCCTTGCTACTCTTGGGCAAGAAAATACTTGAACCTCCAAACTTTCTTGAGCTTACCTTTTAAAGTTCTTTCCTAATCATGCTTGGTTCTTAGGTTAGGGAGAAGATTGACATATTTGAATAAAGTTTGAACAGCTGAGAGAAATGAAGTAAAGAAAAATGAAGTATATAGGTTATCTGGTGACAGGAAAAAAGGAACAGGACTAATCTATAATGTATGAGCTAGTCATGCTTTGTGTCTGAGAGACAAAAAAGTATCTCTCAGATTGTTACTTCAGGATATTAATAAATGTGTACACATAAACAATCACACACACACACACACACACTTTTTGTGATCCAGTAGTACTTTCCACATTTATTTGGCCATATAAACTTTTTAAAGTGGAATATTTGCATAAACAACTCTTTTTTTTTTTTTTTAAATATTTTACCCATTTCACAAGAGAGATAGTGAGAGAGGGAACACAAGCAGGTCGAGTTGGAGAGGGAGAAGCAGGCCTCCCACTGAACAGGCAGCCCAATTTCTCAATGCTGGGAAATTGATCAGGACCCTGGGATCATGACCCAAGCTGAAGGCAGGTGCTTAAAGTTGAGCCACCTAGGCGCCCTGCATGAATAGCTTTTATAAAACAAACCTTGAAATCCAGTCACCAGATTTTATTTTATTATGACAATAAAATACCTGAGGTACACCTCTTTTGTATCTTTGTATTCCTACTGCCTGACACGTGGGAAGTAGTCAGTAATATTTGTTGACTCTTGTTACTTGGCCCAATAAGCAAACTAAGTCTGTATTAACTTACCTTCACAAGTGAGAAGGCTGAAGGGGAAAAAATCGTAAGTCACGCATCAAAGGACCAGGGAGATTAAATGGACATCTGTTTGACTCCAGACAAGGATATGTTTGTTGTGCTCCTCCAGGGAGATACCACGTCCCTAGATTATAATGTATCTGGCACCCTCAGGCACAGCTTTCAGAAACATCATGTGAGTGGTGAGTCCCCTGGATTGTGTCACACATGTCCTTGCCGAAGCTGTGTGTCTTCCATTCTTGTGCTGGGAATAAGGTGCCCTTGCCTCTTTGTCTCCTCATAACTGCCCATCTCTAGCAGAAGTGGATGGCTCCAGGGGAATCCCTAGATTCTGGTCCTGCTTCAGGCAGCCATGAAGGATTTAGTCCTGGGTAATGGGATCTTTAGAGGTATGGTCATTTCTGAGACACTCTCAGGATTTTGGTTCAATTTATGCTCTTTCTAAGGAGCATAGGAATATGGCTTAGCTGATTCCTTTGAACTCACCCAGGGACTGTAACATGTGTGTGAATTATTTGAGGATATTGTAAAAATGCAGATTCTGATTTGGTAGGTCTAGGTAGGGCTAAGATTCAGTTCCTCTGATAAACTTCGAGATGATTCTAACGCTGCTGGTCTGCACACCACACTTGGATTAGTAAAGCCTGGACTATACGGAAAATCCAGAGGCAAACTCTTACCCCCATTTGAAATTTAGAATCTTTCTGACAATCTTACTACTGTGAGGCCAAAATTTCCTTTCTGAGTTGTAGAGTCCAGTAGTAGGGAAGATGGACTTTCCTGAGGTTGTCCCCAAACTCAGTTTTTCCACAATTGTGAGATTGCAGAAGCTTTTTATAAAGTTTCTACCTGGTTGTCATTCTGACTTTGGAGACTGGTTTTCAAATAACAGAATTCTTTGGTAAATGATAAGAGGAAAGTTTGATATGGATAAAGTATTTGAGAAATTTATCAGACTAGATACATTTCAAACTAAAAAAAAAATAGATTTATTCAGTTCCATGACATTCTATCACTTATTATTTTGCAGATCAAGAATTCAGAGATGACAAAGATAGCTCTGTACTTATAGACGCTACTACCTCAGAGAGATAAAAGATAAATAAAAAATAATTATAAGGCAGTTTAATAACTATAAAATAATACTGTTACATACAACTATGGGTAGAGGAAAAATGTGCAGCTAATTTCGTGTGGGGCAGTTAGAGAGGCCTTTAAGGGGCCTAATGGAGGACAAAGTTGTAGGGGTGACTCTAGACAACTCTAGGAGAAGAGTCAAGATCACAAGGAGCACAAGTACAAATGTATTTGGAGAACCTTGTCTCACAATATGTATTCAAAGTTCCAGCTTGGAATTGTGATAGTGGAAGATGAGTAAAGGTGAGTTTGGAGAGAAAATATAGGACCATATGTGGAAGGGTTTTGTGTATTATGCTAAGGGATATTAACTTTGTTCAATTGGCAAGATAGAATTATCAGCAGTTACTAATTATGAAAGGACACAATTAGATGTGTATAATAGAAAGTAGCCCTAGAGGGAAGAGACAGGGAGAGACTGATAAGTTTGGTTTACAGGGTCAGGGAGAGACTGGACTCAGAGAAATCAGTTAAAAGAAAAAAAAGATTGTACTAAGGATGATGGGGCCTGAATAAGGCAAAGAACATCTGTAAGACGGAGAGAAAAAACACTGCAATTTAGGGAATGTGGAAGAAATCAGAACCGAGGTCAGAGTGATAAAATGAGACATTTTAGCCCCTTGGAAGAAAGGGTATTATTATTTAGAGCTAGACGTGACTATAAAGATCATTTGGTTGGTATGGCAGAGTTCTGTTATAGCACATTTTAAAAACATGATTTTTGAATTTGGATTGTCCTTTTTTTGTGACCAGGAGCACAAATGCAGATTCATTTGTCCTTTTAGCCCTTCCTACATGTGTCTGGGGAAACTGGTTGGGTCACAGTGACATTAAGATGAACTATCCAAGACACAGAAGGGAAGAAATGTACTCCATCTCAGGTCCTTGCTTAGGTCAGTTTGCCCTATACTCAGCACACATAGTTCCTGTAATTTTTCTCTGCTTGTGATATTTTGACCACTCAAAAGGTACACCTCTTTTTCATATAAATTTTCTAGCCACATACGCTTCTGTTTTCCTTTGCCTCTTTCTCAACCCATGAGGTTCTCCATGTTTATCAATACCAAGGATGTTTCTCTTCACGTTCCTTGTCTGAGAAAGAGGGTTGATACAGATGGAGTCACAGATTGAGGTTTATATAAACTAAACCTAAGGTATCTCCCTGTGGAATTATGAAACTAGAAGTGCTTAATTACGTGTTATCTATTTGATAGAGACCCTTGAAACTTTATGAGATGAGTTATTATTCTCTTATTTTTTTTATTTAATAAATACTCCCCTTTCATTGGAAAATAATTTTTGGAAACCCCAAAGGTACAAATTCAATGCTTATAATCTGAGAACGTTTAATACATTATGACAAAACTTAGGGAAAATATTTTGTCATTTTACATGGAACTGTTACATAAATCCATCAAACATTTGTTGAAATTTTTTCATACATACTTCACTGAGATAGGTTCTATGAGTATCCAACATCAAGACAGAGTTCCTAGTCTTGATGGTCTTATAATATGGTTGAATAAAGAGACAACGAGAATGAGAGAGAGAGAGAGAGATTTATCCAAATATTGGCGTGACATATGACTACCACATGCATGGAAACGTAAACAGTTCCAGTGAGAGCCAATAAATGGCCTTTGAAGAGAATTCCAGAATAGAGAGTAGGAAAGGGGCCTGTAGAAAGTCAGGAATCTGTAGCCCTCTTATTTTTAAATACATTTGGAATATTTTCTTGATCAGTGCCAGAACACCTTAAAATATATTCTAAATAATTAATCACAAGCACACTTCCGGCATCCCCTCTTCATCCACTCAGTATCTCTTTCTACCTCTCTGCTTGTTTGGGGTTGCATTTTTGAATGAATTCCTTTGAAGAAGGCCTCATTTTATAGGATTTATGTCCTTCATCCTTCAGAAAGCTCGCACTTCACCTGTGTGGCCCTCCTCAGACCAAGTCTGGGCAACTCACTTTCACAAACCTTGACAACAGCAGGCTTCATTAGACTAGGAACTGTCTCTGTTCACCATCAACTTCCTGGCATTCCAGGAAGCTTTGCTTTGGATTTACTCTTCATTCACTACAATACCAAATGCATTTGTCCTTTAAAATATAAAGTAAATGCCTGCTTTATTTAAGATTGGATAGTTTCTATTTAAAAATAATCAGTCCCCATCAACAGAGTCTATTGCACTTGGGAGTAGACGGCCTACCTGCAATTTTCCAGAACAGATTTTCTTTACTGCCTGGCAAAGCTCGCCAAGAAAAGTATTTATAAGGCTTTGTAAAATACTGATGCTGATAAGGACAAAAGACTTTTTTCTAGAATAAATGTTAGGGCATTTCATAAATGAGGAGAATGAGGTAAACAACTTATAAATTATTGGGCCCACACAATGAAAAATACTAAAAATAACTTGCTGCTTGGTCTTATACTCAGAATACCAGTACATATTTATTACCCCATTTCTAATCAAGGAATAGCATTTTTGAAATCTCAGCATTGCTAAGCATTCCTAGCCCAAATATTTTTGTTTACCTCCATAAACTTAAAGATTTATCTTCTCCTATGAAACAACTCTTAACATGGCATTCCTTCATTTCGCAATAGAAAACTTAGGCTTTCTGCTTTAAACTATGTACACATTCCTTTAAAAAATAGTATTCTAAGTAAGTTTTTATCAAGTTTCACAAGGTCTAGAAACTTTTGTCTGCCATTTGCTCTGTTAACTGATACTTAAGTCATTCTACTTCACAGTCATGAGTTTCCTGGATTTCTCACTCTTGTGTTACCAGTGCCAAAACTTCTAGAATAACTAAGCGAATCTTTATGTAAATAGAAACATGCCCCACAGTGCTCTGCAGCTGCTATCAAGATGAAAATACCAGTCTTTTCACCTCACTCTGCTTACACCCAGCTAAACAGCATCTGTAGCCTAACCTCTTTTGCCTCCAAACAAAGAATTTTAATGATTTGGTCCTTTTTCACAAGGAAAAGATTTCTTGTTTTTGTTGTTTTTTAAGTTCCCAGAGTTGTGTAAAGTATTAGCAGGATCAGATATTAAGAAATCACTTTATGCAGCCCTCAAGGAGCCCCCCCAAATGTGAGCACATTTGCACTTGCACAGTGTGATCACAGTTGGTCTTTGCTTGTGTCTTTGGATGTAAGGTATCAGTGGACATATTTCTGAGTCAATCCTAGGGAGATAGCTTAGGATACCATTTAGCCAGAATTGATTTGGTTGCTTCATTAACTAAAAGAGAAGTAGAAGTTCTGAACCATTACCATGGGAACTAGGACTCTTCTCCCAGTTGAGAATTGAAGTTAGGAATAGCCATCCGAAGTATGAGATTCTGGTGTTATTTCAAAATACAGCTGGTATAAATTTTCAGAGAAAATTTATATTATTAGAGCTGAGAATACAAATTAAAGGAAAATCCAATGTAGTCATTTATGGAAAGTTTCAGAGTATAGAATGAGTGCACTGTCTTTGGTAGACTTTTTAAAAATAAAACTACATACATGACTTCACTTGAAGTACCTTAATGTCAGCTCAAATAAATTACTTCACAGTTAAAAAGATTAGTATAAAAATGAATATGACTCAGAGTTGAGAGTGGGAAGTGTGAGAGCAATAGTTTGAAGGCAAGAACTGAGTGTTAAAGTGTCTTACGTAATATTCATAATAAAAAAAACAGGCGATAAAAGTATTTGTCTTTATAGCTATTGATGTTAATGTATGTGGACAATTTGTATTATTCTAGAATTAACATTTATATAATCATTTTTTGAGTAAAATGTTAATGCTGGAGTATGCACATTCAAGCAAGAAAATTTCTCCTTTTAAGAATCATTACTGTTATGTATCAGTAATAAATAAACTTATCATGGCAGAGAATACGAAAAGTTGAGGTAGGGGAAAAATGGTCCAAACGAAGGATTGAACATAGCAGCTATACAGTGGGGCTTAGTCTTCAATTTTTTCCAATTATTTATTTGTCTATGCATATCTGCTTATGAAATGAAGAGACGATGAAGAACCAAAAAAATAACAGATTGTTTTATTCACATACAAAAATTTTTAAAATGACTATTTTGAAAGACATATTTATGAAACTAAGGCAGGATTTTAGGTATTATTTGTTGATAATCTTCAAACACAGTTAATTTTCCTTTAACTGATTATGATAGGCAGAATTTCTAGATGAACCCCTGAATTCTCCACTGCTGATATACAGATCACATTTGAGATCCAGGATTATGAATGTGATAGATTTACTTCTATGATTAGGTTGCATTATATAAATCTATTATATATTATATTATTACATATTATATTATTATAATAAAATTATTATATATTACATCTATTATATGTTGTATTATATACATTGATGTATGTCCTCAGGAAATGGAGATCATTTTGAGCTATTTAGAAGCAGAGAATTTTTCTCTGGATGTTCTCAGAAACGGAAGTCAGAGAGATTTAAAGCACGCAAGGGATTTGATGGAACAGCTCTTTTTTGTTACTGAGATGGACAAGGACTTGAGTACAGCTTCTAGGAACTGAGAGCTGTCCGCCATCTCCAGCTAATGAAATAACAGGGAGCTCCGTTCTACAACAGCAAGGGAATGAATTCTGCCAGCAACCAAAAGAGCTTGGAAGCAAATCCCTTGTCAGCGTTTTCAAATAAGAATGCAGCTGAGCTGACATTGTTTTCAGGCTGTGAGACCTTGAGCAGACAACTCAACCACACTCCTCTATAAAATAGGAATATATTATATGAGAGAGAGAGAGAATGAGGTTAGAGAGAGAGAAAATACAGAGAGATATCAGGAAGCCAAAAACCTTTACATGAAAATGTAAAATAGGACGACTTGCAAGGCCGGCAAGGGGGCCGTGAAGCAGTGACCCTGCACGTATGTTCAGCCTTCTTCAAGCAGCATTTCTCCTCTTGAAATGCTGTTCTAAAACTGTTTGTGTCTCCCTTCTTCCCCGTGAACACTAATTCTATAAACACAGGCCCAAGAAAAGCTAGACTGAACTTTGTCTATTAAGGATCACTCAGTTTTTGTTGGTTTTATATTAAGTTAGTGCTGTATCATTCATTTTAAGTTACAACTTATTAGTCCTAGGCTTTCTTTTGGTTTTAGTGATAGTATTTAATGTCTATAGAAATTTTGTGGACATCATAATATGAACATCTCAATAACATTAATTTTCATCCAGAAAAATGTGAAAATGTTTGGGGAAATCATAAATTGTTTATTTCAGTACAATGAATTTGGTCATTCTTTAAAAACATTAATAAATCAGGGGGTGCCTGGGTAGCTCACTGGGTTAAAGCCCCTGCCTTCGGCTCAGGTCATGATCCCAAGGTCCTGGGATCGAGCCCCACATCAGGCTCTCTACTCAGCAGGGAGCCTGCTTCCCCCCTCTCTCTACCTGCCTCTCTGCCCACTTGTGATCTCTCTGTCAAATAAGTAAATAAAATCTTTATAAAAAATTAATAAATCAGGATATCTGTAAGCTGTCATAAAATGTAACATGTTTTTAATGCTCAATTTCCCTTACTTTATCCATCTATTCCATGTGAATATTTCCTATATGACAAAATTACCAAAGTATTTAGACTCTATATTCATTGAGATGTATTTGATAGCCAAATAAATTGCTAAATCTAAAAAGTTTATTTTATTATGTTATATTTAGTTACTGTTTTAGATATAATCAATTAATTCAATTCATATTTCTTGATTTTACTAATTTATTGATTCAAAAAATATGTACTGATATGTCCTGTGTGCCCAAGTCTTTGTTGGCTTCTAAGTATAAAATGGGTTAGATATAACCTCTGTACCCACCTGACAGTCTCTAAAGTGCTGAAAAAATAAAGACAAATAAGATATGATCTCTTCTGTGATAATTTGGGTCTTCCAAAATGAAATTAAATGAGCAGCACATTTATAGTGGGGAATACCTATGAAGGATAAAGGAAAGGAAGATAGAAAAGTGAGAGAACCTTCAAACCGTGATGTAGGTTTGAGACATTTGAAGTAGAGGAAGAAAGAAAGAGGATTGGAAAGGAAGAGTGTGAGACTCTGGTAGTCTAAGAAAATTCTAAAGAGTCTAAAAAGTTTGGCTAGGTTGATGGGATGTCCTAAGGCCGTGGCCATTTGTTAAAAGAACGCAGCATTGTGGAAAAAAAAAAAAAAAAGCCTCCATCAGTGTCCCCATTGTGCTCAGTCATTGGCTATAAGCAGCCCACAGGAAGCATGGCCTCAGTACACATATTGGTGAATTCAGAAGGGTGGCAGCTGGGCTTTTAGTCAGTCACACTCCCTGAAATAGAAATGGTGAGTTTTCATGGCCACCAAAGTCTACCCCACAGCACAGATCTACTTCTCTGTGCACGACTAGGGAGCAGCTTCCTATGGCTACCATGGCCTCTTCCCTGAAGACCAATTTAGGAAGAGGGTGGTAAGGGGAATAAGCTGCACATCTTATTGTTGAGGTTGGTCTCAAGGTTGAAACTGGTACTCATCCTCTCGTCTCTACTATGTGTTTTATATTATACTCACTCAGTTATCACCTCAGCGGGCTTAGCTGGGATAATGACCTAGAACTTCTACCTGAGATAACTGAACCCTTGCTAATTATATCAATTTCAGGCTGGGTTGCTGCATACGTCCTTTCCTGGTTAAGATGGGGCAAGTTATAAAACCAGGAGGTACTCAAATGATCATTTTGATTCTATGTGTATTTCTCCTTAACCTAGTGTGTAAATAAAGCCCTTCTCTTTCTGCTGTTCAGAGTCAGTTATCCATCTCACAAAAATGACTTCTCTTGACTGATGCTCCCTGGACACAAGGAATACAAAATGCCTGTTGGCAACCATGGCTTATAAATCAGTGGAATCCTTGCTGTGCAACTTGGAAAGAGTATGCCTCCCAGGGGGACCAGAACTGCTAAACCTGCAGATCAATTTTCCAGAACAGAGTGGCAGGGGTAAGAAATTCAGATTTCCCAGTGAGTCATTTGGACCTGTGGATTCTTTGTATAAGGGTCAGAAGTCTGTGTTCTACTGCATATACTGCATACTAAAGGATGGCGTCTATTGTTTCAAAGTGGTATCTCTGAAGGGGCACTTTAGCTGTGTCTTTAGAAGGCTGTTCCAGTGCTGTTCCAGTGCTCATGGGACCAGCCTGCTTTGGGATGGTGTGGTTTATGATATGGCCATTGGATCTGATGGTTATGTGCCTTCTTCAACATCTCAGGTACTATATTGTGTGGGATTCCATGCCTGTGAACCAGGCATATGGTCAGCCTCCAGAGGGTGGTGCTGACTGACACTTGGTGGGCAGGAAAGACAAACCAATGCCTGGAGTATATATTTATTGCTGTGAAGAAAACCTCTTGATTTTTTCAAGGGAAGGGGTTAGTGTAAGCACCTTGCCTTCTTGTGGCAAATTGGTATTTCAAGGAAGAGTGCCGTTATTAGGGGTTTAGCATTGATCTCTTTGGCTCTTGGAATGGGCATCCAGAGGCAGCAGTAGATAGATGGGCTTTGGGGAGTAAAAGTCCATGCCATTGGGTTGATACATACATTTAGTCTCTTCTGCCACTGCGGACAGTTGTTAGTTCATAGGCCAATCATCCCAAGTTAAGGATGACCAATAGATAAAGATTATCAACTGGTAGAGTTGTTTTGTCTCCTTAGCCTTTCAGTGTTTCTTTCATTGTGGATGGTTTTTGGTGGGAATTAATGTGTGATAGGAAATCTTCACACATTGTGACCACTTTCATATGCCCACTGTTGAAATTCTCCTCCTTTGGATTTTCCTAGCATCTTATTTGTTAACAGTATGACACATTGTTGCAATTACTTGTTTATATGACATTTATGCCCCACTACCATTTCTTGATTCCTATATTCTTTTATATTTTTATGTTTTAATTTTGCTATACTATATTCTTTTCTTTTTTTTTTTTTTTCCAAGCAAGTTGACTGATATTTTCCTTTGCCCTTCTTCATGAATGGTAGTTGGGCTGGCTATCTAAGTTCAAAATCACTTGTCTTCAAGTATTAATTCATTAATCTTATTATCTTTATTTTAGGTAATCTATTTGTCCAGAAATGGGCATGATTTTTTTTATCATTGGAATTTGTAAACTTTACCAAAAATGTGTCTGGGTATGTATCTTTGCTCAGTTTTCTTCACTGAAACCACATTGTTTCCTCATCATGTTCAATCTCCTTTTCTGAAAATCCTATTAAATGTGTTGGTATCTCTTCAATTGTCCTTTTTTCTCTTCAAGTTTTACATTTCTAACTGTAATGAGATGCTGTTAGACACCAACTAGAAAGAATATAAACCAAAAGACTGCTAATAAAAAATGATGGCAAGGATATGGGAGAAAAATTGAAACTTGGTACACTGCTGATAGAATTGTATATTAAAACTACATTAGAAGACAGTTTGACAATTTCTTAAAAAATTAAACATGTATTTACCATAAAACCCAGTAATTACACTCTTAAGTATCTGTCCAAGAGAACTAAGACATGAATGTTCACACAAAGACTTGCTTGTGAATGTTCATAGTGTCATTATTCCTAACAATACTAACTTGAGAAAAAAACAAAGCAAAACAAAACCCATGTCCATTAACTAGTGACTGGATAAACAGCATGGGGTATGTCCATGTAATAGAATACTGCGCAGAAGTAAAAAGGAACAACCTATTGGTGTATAAAGCCACATGAATGAACCTCAAAGAAACTGTATTAAACAAAGGAAGCCAGATACAGAAAACTCTATATTATATGACTCTATTTATATGAAATATCTAGAAAAAGCAAATGTAGAGAGACAGAAAGCGTATCGGTGGTTGCTTAGGACCAGGGGTGGGAACTGGTATTGCCTAGAAGGTGTCATAAAGGAAATTTTTAGGTTGATGGAAATGTTTATACAGCCTCATAAATCTACTATAAACCATTGAACTATACAATTAAAATAGGTAAATGTTATAATATGTAAATTACACCTCTGTAGAGCTGTTGACAATTTTCCATTTCTTTTTCTTTTGCCCTTGCAGAGTCTCTGAGTTGATCTAAACCAACATTTTAACTTTTTTTAAAAGTGGGCTCTATGACAACTTGGGTCTTGAACTCACAACCCCAAGATCAAAAGTCACATGCTGTACTGACTGAGCCATCCAGGCATCCCTTATTGTTTTGATTTTTAGCTGAATTTATTCTGCTTTCTACTAATAATATGTTTTAATTTCCAAAAACCTATGTTTTTTTTTATATGGCAATGTACTCTTTTTTGAAAAGTAGTACATTGTATATTTTTGGAACAGTTTTACATTGATAAGAAGATTGTTTGTAAGGAGAGTTTCCATATACCACCCTCCCCCACCCTGTTTCTCCTATTACTTGTATCTGCATTGGTGTGATACATTTGTTATAGCTGATGAACCAACATTAGTATATTATTATTATTACGAACTAAAGTCCGTAGTTTGTATTAGGGTTCACTCTTTGTCTTCTACATTCTGTGAGCATCAACAAATACATAATGACATGTATCCACCATTGCAGTATCAAAGAGAACAGTTTCACCGCCCTAAAAATCTCCTGTACTCCAGCTGTTTGTCCTTCCTTCTCCCTCCTCCTCGCCACTAACCCTAAGCCCGTGGCAACCACCAGTGTTTTTATTTTCTCCATAGTTTTGCTTTTTTTAAAATGTCATATACTTGGAATCAGACCAAGTGTGTTAGTCTTTCAATTTGACCTCTTTCACTTAATATGCTTTTGAGGTTCTTCCGTGTCTTCTTGTAATGAGGCATTTCTTTTTCATTGCTGAATGATATTCTTTTTATGGAAGTCCCAGGTTTTTTTGATCCATTCCCCTATTAAAGGATATCTTCATTGCTTTAAGTTTTGGCGGTTATGGAGTAAGTTGTGTAAACATTTGTGTGCAGGTTTTTTGTGCGGATGTAATTTTTAAGTTCATTTGGGTAAATTAAGAAGTTCTGCTCTGTGAATGAGAATGACAAGGCACAGACTAGGAGAAAATATTTATAAAACACTTACCTGATTTAAAAAAATGGTATTCAAAATACATAGAGATCTCTTAAAACTCAGCAATAAAAAATGTTTTTTAAATGAGCACAGATTTAAACAAACTTCTCACTAAAGAATATATGTAAAGAGCAAAGAAGTATATGTAATGGCACTCGATATCATAACCCATTAAAGAATTAAAAATTGAGATAGTTACAAATTAAAACAATAATGAGATATCACTATACACTTGGTATCGAAACACGGACACCTTCAAATGGTGACAGGATGTGGAGTAACAGGAGCTCTCATTCATTGTTGGTAGGAATGCAGAATGGTACAGTCACTTTGGAAAACAGATTGGCAGTTTTTATAAAACGAAGTATATTCTTTACCACGTAATTCGGCAATCTTGCTCCTTGCTATTCATCCTACTTTTTTTTTTAAAAGACTTTATTTATTTATTAGAGAGAATGAGTGAGAGAGAGCATGAGAGAGGAGAAGGTCAGAGGGAGAAGCAGACTCCCCAAGGAGCCGGGAGCCCGATGCGGGACTCGATCCTGGAAGTCCGGAATCATGACCTGAGCCGAAGGCAGTCGCTCAACCACCTGAGCCACCCAGTCGCCCTCATCCTACTTTAAAAAAAAAAATTTTTTTTAAGATTTTATTTATTTATTTGACAGACAGAAATCACAAGTAGGCAGAGAGGCAGGCAGAGAGAGACGAGGAAGCAGGCTCCCTGCTGAGCAGAGAGCACGATGTGGGGCTCGATCTCAGAACTCTGGGATCATGAACTGAGCCGAAGGCAGAGGTTTTAACCCACTGAGCCACCCAGGCGCCCCTCATCCTACTTTTTTAATGGGTGCAATATTATGATTTAATGGATGTCACATCCTCTTGAATCACTTAGAAATATAACAAGATTTTTGAAAGCCTGTACTTATTAAATTAGTTTAATTTTGCTTGCATCCAATCAAGGTTTGTGTCAATGCATATTAACTAGAGTGAGTTCCCTATGCAATTTTTTGAGAGATAACTGACATGTAACATTATATTAGTTTTAGGTGAACAACATAATGATTCAGTATTCATATACATTGAGAAATGATCACCACAATAAGTCTAGATAATATCTGTCACATTACATAGTGATAACTTCTTTCTTGCGATGAGAACTCTTAAGATCTATTCTTTTAGCAGTGTAATTAGCTATAGTCACCATGTTGTACATTACACCCCATGACTTACTTATTTTATAACTGGAAGTTTGCACCTTTTGACTACCTTCACCCATTTTGGATCGGTGGTTGCCAGAGGTGGGGGAGGGTGCTCTTTGCAATATTTTCTTTCTTTTTTTTTTAAGATTTTATTTATTTGAAGAGAGAGAGTGGGGGGGGGGGCAGAGGGAGAGGAAGAAGCAGAATCCCCACTGAGCAGAGAGCCAGACATGGGTTTCGATCCCAAGACCCTGAGATCATGACCTGAGCCAAAGGCCGACACTTAACTGACTGAGCCACACAGATGCCCCTACAATATTTCCAGTTGTGGTTTTTTAGTCTTCTGAGGGTCCCGCTTGGTATGTGAAGATGTTTGTAGAAATTCTTGAGTAAGTTTCACCCTGTGCATACCAAGTGGGAACTGAATGACAGTGAGCCTGTCTTCCTGGTCCTGAGAGATTTAGCAGATTAGCACATTAGAGGGTAGGGAGTATTCAGCTGCAGTTTCCATCAAGTTCTTTTATGACTCCCACCCTACCACCAGTCTTCATCATGCTCTCTAATCCATTCATCTTCCAGCATCTGCAGGTGGGATTTTGGTTGTAGTGGTGTGTGGTTAGATCTTTTAGTGCCAGTGGGAATTACAGAAACAATTGTGACTTCAGAGGTTTGGATACCCGAATGTGCCAAGTGTGTTTTCCTCATTTCCTGGGGCTGCTCGCATCTAAACATGACATTTCTCCCTTTCTACCTGGCTATTTCATGGCCTTACTACCCATGTTAAGAAAAATGTCTTCGTGGGCGCCTGGGTGGCTCAGTGGTTTAAGCCTCTGCCTTCAGCTTGGGTCATGATCTCAGGGTCCTGGGATCGAATCCCGCATCTGGCTCTCTGCTCTGCAGGGAGCCTGCTTCCTCCTCCCTCTCTCTGCCTGCCTCTATGCCTACTTGTGATCTCTCTCTATCAAATAAATAAATACAATCTTTAAAAAAAAAAAAGAAAAATGTCTTCGTGTATTTAGCATGCACTGTGTAAAGTCGTACTGGACACTACTGTAATTTAACAAGTCCTTCAGTTATCCTCACTGACCACCCATGGCTCTAGGACCTCAGCTTCAACATTACTGAACATTATTGAACTTTTCTCTTCATTTCTCATTGAGACTCACTCTGCTTCTGATGCCACACAGTCATGCCCAACTTTGACTGTTTTATTCCATCAATTAGATCTTGTGTACCTCTTCCAGAAGTTTTTCAGTGCTTTTGTACATCAGGTTTTTTTTTTTATTTCTTCTACTAGTACTATGAGTTTTCTTTCTTATCCTTTTAACTTCTTTGGATATTTCAGTGAGTTTTTTTTTTTAAGATGAGAAATAAACGAGTGGGCTAATTTCATCTTCTTGGAATGGAGTCCTAGATTTAGAATATTTTTTAAGTTCTTTCAAATATAGTCTGTAAGTCCTAATTGCAGTTTTTTAAAATACAAATTCATTAATATGTTTAATTGACATCTTTGTGATATTTAAATGTTTTATTTAAAGATATCATATAATTCTTACACATGTATGTTGTCTATTATATTTTTGAACAAAGTTTTTAAGGCTCAAAATAACAGTGCTGGAAAAAATCAAAATATGTGCAATTACATGCTTTTTAAAAAAAAGTAGTTTTTTTCTTTTCCATATCAAAGGTATGGCTTATTTTGTGTGTGTGTACACACACACACACACACATGATCAGTGGTAAGACGATTTTGTTTGTGCTAATATTGGAAAACCCAAGTTGACAAGGAGAGACAGTGTTATTTTTAGCTGTTAGAGCTAGTGGATATTGACATAATTAGAACATGCAGAGACTCTCAATCTTTGACAGGGTTTAATCAGTTAAATCCTCATCTTCTGCATTGCAGGGTGCTTTTCCATAGGCAGAACACAACTGAAGATCCACCGGAAGACAAAAAGAAAAATTTGGCCATGGAATACAAATGGGATGTCTATGACCTAATTGCAAAATTATTTTAATTCCAATGAATTAAAATTTAAAATATCCTAAGAATAATAGAGTACCATCTACACTTTGCTGTAGATGATTTGGTGCAGTGATTATGATTTTAATTTTTATGTATTACTGAGTGCTAAATGAACTCCAACACTGCTCGTTTGTCTTTATTTTCTGTAGCAACAAGATATAATTATTTTAAATTATATATATATATTTTAAAGACTTTATTTTTTATAGCAGTTACAGTTTTGCAATAAAATTGAGAGGCAGGTACAAAGATTTAACATATATAGCCTGCCCCCATAGATGCATAGCCTTCCCCATTATTAACATCATTCATATAAATAGGACATTTTTACCAAAATTGAACTACCTTGACACATCGTAATCACCCCAAATCCATAGTTTACTTTAGGATTCACTCTTGGTGTTGTGTATTCAGTGGGTTTAGATAAGTATGATGACATGGATTTGTTATTGTATCATATGGAGTATTTTCACTGCTCTAGAAATCCTCAGGGCTCTATGTCTTCACCTCACTCACTCCACATCCTTGGCAACCGCTGATCTTTTTATTTTCTCTCTTTATCCAGAATGTCATATAGTTATCATTTCCATTATCCAGAAAGTCATAGGGTATGTAGCCTTCTCAAGTTGGTTTCTTCTACTTAGTAATATGCATTTAAGTTTCCCCCGTGTCTTTTTATGGCTTGATAGTTCATTTCTTCTTAGCAGTGAATAATATTCTATTGTCTGGATGTACCAGAGTTTATTCACTCACCTACTGGAGGACATCTTGGTTGCTACCAAATTTTGACAGTTGTGAAAAAAGCTTCTATAAATATCCACGGGTAAGTTTTCATGTGCACATAAGCTTTCAGTTCTTTTGGATAAATGCCAAGGGGCACAATTGCCAGACTTGTATGGTAAGAGAATATTTAATTTTGTAAGAAACTACCAAACTGTCTTCCAAAATGACTGTATCATTTTGGATTCCCACCAGCAATAAATAGGAGTTGTGTTACTGCATGTCCTCTCTGGCATTTGGTGTTATCAGTGTTCTGGATATGACCATTCTAATAGGTGTGGGGTGGTATCTAATTTTTGTTTTAATTTGCATTTCTCTGATGATTTAGAGTGTGAGCATCTTTTCATATTAAATTATTTTTGATGGTACAACTTCAAGTGTAACTTAGGTGGACTGTTCTTTAAATGTTTTTCAGCTCTTTAAATGATTTGAATATTATATTCATAGTGTCCGTGGAATCAAATTCCATGTAGACTGTACTGTTGCCTAAGAAGGAAATAGGTTCATGTGTAAATACAATAAAAACTAAAATTTAAAAACAGTCAACTTACAGTTCTTGTCCTGACGTTAGCCCCATGGTCTCCAGAATGTGACCACATGATCTGTATGAACATAAGGCTGAGTTTTGGTGTCTTAGAAAAAATAACACAGATGCTGGCTGATGACCTTTGAAAGTGGCTTTGAATTTGTGATAGGTTATTTCTCCCCAAATGTCTGCGTTTTGAAGATCAGGTGAGGGGAGAATTGTGGTGAACAGAATAGATGGTACATTTCTTACATCGTCAGTACCTTCAGCTCATTAGTGATGCTATTTCTGCTGTTTTCTAAGTGACTTCAGATTAGGAGAAGCATAATCAGGTTTAGCCATCTGGGTTCATGCTGAGGGATTGTTTGTTCTAGGAAACCTGAACCCTGTAATATCTGGGACTGGACAGACAGAGGAGTAGATTCAGGCTTCATGACCTGGATGGTAAGCTGGATTTAACACAGGGGCATTCATTGAAGGTTTAAGTAAAAAATTCCCTGTTTTCTCAGCTGCTTGCCCAGAAGGAAGATAGACCTAATCCAGAAATTTCTTTTGACTTTAATTTGTAATTTTAATATGAAAACAGTAATCTTACAAAAGTGCTGTGCATGCACATATTACCTATGCTTATCTGTCTGTCTGTCTATCCATCTAAATATCCAGAACACATTTTGAAGATAAAAATTTTTTTAAATTAAAAATTTTTAAATGGATTTTTTTACATTTTAATATCAACATTTTATTTTTACTTTTATTTGCTTTTCAAATTTTTAAAAATCTAAACCAATTTTATCCTTCATTTTTAAACTTTTTCCACAAATCTTACTTAATAACTTTTGATCATGACTCATTATTTTATGGCACTAAATTTTATCTTTCTTTTATCTTTCGTGTTTATAGTTTTTTAAAATATCTAGTTTTTATTAGTTTTTTTTCACTGATTGCATATTTTCTTCTCTTTACTTTTATTTTTTAAATTTTTAAAAAATTTTATTTATTTATTTGACAGACAAGGAATCACAAGTAGGCAGAGAGGCAGGCAGAGAAAGGGAGGGGGAAGCAGACTCCAGGCTGATCGGAGAGCCCGCCGTGGGGCTCAATCCCTGGACCTTGAGACCATGACTTGAGACCCTGAGACCATGACCTGAGCAGAAGGCAGAGGCTTAACTCACTGAGCCACCAAGGCACCCCTTTTCCTTACTTTTAAATGCTATTAAAATACTCCTTTAAACATATTAATTTTACCTCAACTTATATTTTAATTTTAAAATTTTTATTGTTTTCCTCCTATTAAAATGTTGATTCATTTTAACAACTTTAGATTGTAAAATAAGCATTTTTTCTTAGCATTTGCTTTTGAAAATTAAGGAATGAAACAAGAAGTAGGTTTCTTATATCTGCTGCCTACCCTTTTTCTTCTAGACCATATTGCTTTCTCTAATAGGGTCGCCTGACCTACTTAGTTATAGACAAACCAAAGCATCATTTCAGTGAGGCCATGCAGCTAATCTTGCATTATCCAGGCTATTTCAGGAAAACAGGCTGCACATAATCTAGTCAGGATGAAGCATGTTCACAAAGCCATCTCCCTGTTCTGTCTAAAATTCTTTGTAACCACCCATTTGGAGACATTTTGTAGTGCTCCAGTGTATGAAAATGGTGGAAAGGGAAACTTGTCCTTTTTGAAGCCAGTACATGATGTTCCTGTAGCTAACTGGGCTGTTATGAACTGGAATAGGCTTTGTAATCCGGCTTAAAAGGGTGTTATATAAAACTGATGAATCACAGACCTGTACCTCTGAAACCAAAAATACATTATATGTTAATTAATTCAATTTAAATTTTAAAAAATCTTCCTCAGAGTAAATAAATAAATAAAAGACAACATGTATTTTCTCACAGGCAGGAAAACAAAAAAATAAGACAATTAGATATCGTTTCACACCCATGATATAGCAAAATAAAATAAAATTTCCCTTATTCCAAATGTTACTAGAGATGTGGAAAAATAAGAATCTTTGTGAACTGCTGGTGGTATTATATTTGGTATATAAGGACTGGAACATATTTTTTAGTATGTGCTAAAATTGACATACAGCCTATATCTCATTATTTTACTGTTAGATGTAGATGTGTACCCTTATAGCAGTGGTTCTCAAACTTTGTCACAGGATAAACTTTAAACTCTAATAAATCACTGGGAACCACAGAATTTTTCTTTTGTGGCTTTTATATACATACATACTTATATAACATATTTATCTACATATATTTTTTATACACACATTTTATATGCACATATATTTTACATACATATATTTATATACCTATATAAATTCATATACATAACTATATACATAATTTACATATGTTTACTGTATAGAAATTAAATCTGAGAAAAATTTAAATTGTTTTTTTATTTATTTTAAAACAACATAATACATTCATTACATGTTAAAAGAATATATTTCATGAAAAATAACTTTTCAAAAGGAGATTATTGGAAAGAGTGTCATTGTTTAGGTCTCTTAATCTAGTTTAATAGAACACTTTTGGATTCTTATATCTGTTTCTTCATTCATGCTGATTTACTGTTTTGGTTGAACTATATGAAGAAAATATCTATTTTGCAAAGGAAAGAGCATCTGAATAGCTTTTTCATATAATCATGGATATTCTTCTTAATACTACAGCAGAACTCAATAAATAATACTCTTTAAATGTTAATATTTGCTGTGTGGATTTTACAGTCATGTCAATAAACATTTTGTACTCTTCTATACTAAAATCCATTAATCTATCTTATACCTTCTTTTTTCCCTTTTAAATGATTTTTATTGAGGTATAACTGATATGTAACATTATAATTGGTTTCAGGTGTGCAATATAAAGGTTTTATATATATATATATATATATATATTAAAATTCCACCAAAATATGTCTAGTTACCACCCATCATCATACAAAGCTAACTTTTAGGTTTTGTACTCTTGGCAATTTTCAGATATGCTCTACAATATTATTGACCATAATAGCCATTCTGTACATTACGTCTTTAGGACTTACCTATTTAATGACTGGAAATTTGTACTTCTTGATTCCCTTCACCTGTTTCTCCCACTCCCTCTCTAATCCTGCTCCCATCTAACAACCAACCACTATTCTCTTCTCTGTATCTATGGTTTTGGTTTGGTTTGGTTTGTTCATTTGCTTTATGTTTTGGATTCCACATTTAAATTAAATAGTATGTTATTTATCTTTGATACATTTCACTTAACATAATATCCTCAAGTTCCAACCATGTTGTTGCACATGGCAGGATTTCGTTCTTTTTGTTGTTTCAAGTTTTCATTTTAACTTTAGTTAACATATAGTGTAATATTAGTTTCAGGAGTAGAATGTAGTGATTTGTGATTTACATATAACACCCAGTGCTCATCACAAGTATGCTTGTCAATATTCCTCACACATTTAGCCAATACCCCCGCCCACCTCTCTTCTAGTAACCCCTAGTTTGTTCTCCATAGCTCAAAGTCTGATTTCTGGTTGCCCTCCACTTCTCTTTCTCTCTCTCTCCCCTCTCCCCCGTGTTCATCTGTTTTGTTTTTTAAATTCCACATATGAGTGAAATCATATGATACTTGTCTTTCTCTGACTTATTTTGCTTAGCATAATACACTCTAGTTCCATCTGTGTCATTGCAAATGGTAAGATTTCATTCTTTTTGGTGGCTGAGTAATATTCCATTGTATATACATACTACATCTTCTTTATCCATTCATCAGTCAGTAGACATTGGGCTCTTTCCATAATTTGGCTATTGTTGATAACGGGGTACATATGTCCCTTTGGTGTTTTTTTTTTTAAGATTTTATTTATTTACTTATTTGACAGAGAGAGATCACAAGTAGGCAGAGAGGCAGGCAGAGAGAGAGAGAGGAGGAAGCAGGCTCCTCGCTTGAGCAGAAAGCCCAATGCGGGGCTCGATCCCAGGACCCTGAGATCATGACCTGAGCTGAAGGCAGAGGCTTTAACCCACTGAGCCACCCAGGCGC